>CAWUFW010024954.1:0-52100 GCA_963921515.1 Calotriton arnoldi | reverse complement strand
TACTTCGTTCCAGTGCACATGTTACTGGTGAGTAAATGGTAGTGTGTTTAATTATTTGCATGACTGACTAGGTGTGTGAGTACCTCTATGGATGAGTGGCGGTGCTTGAGTGTCTATATAGGAGTATGAGTGCATATGATAGTCCTGTACTGAGTGACCGTAAGTATGAGTGACTGTACGGGTGAGTGAGTGGATGTGTGCGTAGACCTAAGAATCAGTGAGTGGGTATGTAGTTATTGGTGTTGGAGTGTCTATGATTTTACGAATGACAGTCTGTAATTTAGAGTGGGTGTATGAAAGGTTATATTAGGGTGTGAGAAGATGCATGAAATTATCACATGGATGATGTCATCAGTGATGTCATCAGTGATGTCATTTGAGATGTCATCAGTGATGTCATCAGTGATGTCACTGACCATGTCATGAGTGATGTAATATGTGACGTCATCAGCAGTGCATTGCGGGGCGCGAGTTATAGTTAGCTGGACTAACTATAACGGGGAATTTCACGGGTTTTGTACGAGTGCAATGTCCAACTAACTATAACTGTCCCTAAAACCTATGGTTTTTTCAGTGAATTTCAAAGGTTTTTTAAATGCTAATTTGTAACTATAACGTCCCTGAAACCTATGGTTTTTTCAGTGAATTTCAAAGGTTTTTAAATGCTAATTTGTAACTATAACATGTCTGAAACCTACGGTTTTTTCAGTGAATTTCAAAGGTTTTGTAAATGACAATTTTTAAATGTATTAATTGTTATATAAATTTTTTTAATACTGATTTACTACATTTTTAGAAACAATTTTTTTTACATATTTTATTTTTAAATTACATTGTAATTACATTATACATTACATTACAAAAATACTTTCTCAGAATGAATTACTTTAGTTTAAATACTTTGCACATAGGCAATAGACTTTTAAGTACAGTAGTTACAGTTGTTGCAATGGGCAACACATTTTCAAACACAATGCAACATTCAGCTCAATGTGAATTTCTAGTTAAATGCAATTAGTTACTTTATGGATTACTTTTCTAACCAAAGGACTGGATCCTAGATTCAGTCCTGGTACATCTCCTGTAAACAGTTGAGTAAAAACGTTTTGGTTACAGTCGTGATTTTTAAGGAATATTATTGTATTTTAAAAGTTGACACTTAGAAACTTTTTCTCATAGAATCACCAATGTTATCCTATGGAAGGAAATTCACTTAGCAGGTAAAAACTGTTATCGCTACTTTTTCTTACTCAGTGTTGGATCCTGGATTAAGCACTGGTGCATCTCCTGTAAACAGTTGAAAGAATGCGTTTAAGTCATACAGGCGATTTTTTAGGAATATTTGTAGTTTGTGAAAATCGACACTTTGAAACTTTTCTGCTGAAAAGCAGACAATGGATTCCTATGGAAGAAAATATAAGTTACTGGTAAGTACGGTTAAAATTACTTTTCAGGGTCAGTGCTGGGCTAAAAGATGCAGCATTGGGTTCTCTCCTGATAACAGGTGAGTAAATTGGTATTCGTACTTTGGTTGATTTTAGAGGAATATTATAAAGTTCCAAAACTCCACACTTAGAAGAATTTCCAAGTGAAACCAGTCAATGTTAGCCTATGTAGGAAATTCAAGTTACTGGTAAGTACGGTTAAAATTACTTTTCAGGACCAGTACTGGGCTGAAAGATGCAGCACTGAGGTCTCTCCTGATAACAGGTGAGTAAATCGGAATTCGTATTTCGGCTGATTTTAGAGGAATATTTTAAAGTTCCAAAACTCCACACTTAGAAGAATTTACAAGTGAAACCAGTCAATGTTAGCCTATGGAAGGAAATTCAAGTTACTGGTAAGTACGGTTAAAATTACTTTTCAGGACCAGTACTGGGCTGAAAGATGCAGCACTGAGGTCTCTCCTGATAACAGGTGAGTAAATCGGAATTCGTACTTTGGTTGATTTTAGAGGAATATTATAAAGTTCCAAAACTCCACACTTAGAAGAATTTCCAAGTGAAACCAGTCAATGTTAGCCTATGTAGGAAATTCAAGTTACTGGTAAGTACGGTTAAAATTACTTTTCAGGATTAGTACTGGGCTGAAAGATGCAGCACTGAGGTCTCTCCTGATAACAGGTGAGAAAATCGGAATTTGTATTTCGGCTGATTTTAGAGGAATATTTTAAAGTTCCAAAACTCCACACTTAGAAGAATTTCCAAGTGAAACAAGTCAATGTTAGCCTATGGAAGGAAATTCAAGTTACTGGTAAGTACGGTTAAAATTACTTTTCAGGACCAGTACTGGGCTGAAAGATACAGCACTGAGGTCTCTCCTTATAACAGGTGAGTAAATCGGAATTCGTATTTCGGCTGATTTTAGAGGAATATTTGTATGTTTCAAAAATCAACACTTAGAAACTTTTTCAGCAAAAAGCAGGCAATGATATCCTATGGAAGGAAATTCAAGTTACTGGTAAGTACGGTTAAAATTACTTTTCAGGACCAGTACTGGGCTGAAAGATGCAGCACTGAGGTCTCTCCTTATAACAGGTGAGTAAATCGGAATTCGTATTTCGGATGATTTTTGAAGAATATTTGCACAATGGTGAAGGGAGGGGCGGGGCCTGAGGTGACATCTGTGCAAACGCGCCCCGTGGCGCGTTTTAAGTTGGGGGATTAAGTCCCCTTGAATCCTGAGGGTCCCTAGGGCCAACTAGCCCACCAGGAACCTCCAATATGCGCCAGGGGCTGCGTTGCAGAGATGTGTGAGAGGCCACACCCCTTTTACACCTCTCTGCAACGCAACTCTGTGGCGCTTTCTGGATGTACCTGTTGGGCTAGTTGGCCCCCAGGGACCCTCAGGATTGAAGGGGATGTAATTCCCCATCTTAAAACGCGCCACGGGGCCTGTTTGCACACATGTCACCTGAAGCCCCGCCCCCTCCCTTCACCACTGTGCAAACGCGCCCCGTGGCGCGTTTTAAGTTGGGGGATTAAGTCCCCTTGAATCCTGAGGGTCCCCGGAGTCCAACTAGCCCACCATATACCTCCAAAAGCGCCACAGAGCTGCGTTGCAGAGAGGTGTAAAAAGGGGCGTGGCCTCTGTACACCTCTCTGCAAGGCAGCCCCTGGCGCATACTGGAGGTTCCTGGTGGGCTAGTTGGCCCCAGGGACCCCCAGTATTCAAGGGGATTCGTTCCCCTCTGCAAACGCGCCAGGGGCGCGTTTGCAGAGTGGTGAAGGAAGGGGGCGGGGCCCGCGGGCCCGATCGTTTTCTTTTTTCTGTTTTTGGGCCCTGGGGACCCCATCCCCCAGGGCCTTACCCCTTTTTTTAAATTTCAAAATTAAAAAAAACGGGAAGAGGGGCCGCGTGGCCCCCTTCCCCGGGCCTGTATTGGCCCCGGGGACCCCATCTCCCGGGGCATGGCCTCTATTTTTATTTTTAATATTTTGAGGGGGGCTGCGTGGCCCCCCTCCTCTGGCCATTTTAAGGCCCCGGGGACCCCATCCCCCGGGGCCGGCCATACCCTTTTTTTTAAATTATTTTTCAAAACTTTGGGGAGGGGGGCCGCGTGGCCCCCCTCCCGGGCCACTACTTGCCCCGGGGACCCCATCCCCCGGGGCTGGCCCTCTCGTTGGGGACTGTGGGGGGTCCCCAAACCCCCACAGTCCCGCCGGCTCCCCGTGTCCTACGGGAGCCGGCATTGCTTTACACATGGGGAGCAGCTAACATGCTGCTCCCCATGTGGAAAAGCAATCAGCTTTGGATATTGGAAGAGAGAGCAGGTTTCCTGCTCTCTCTTCCGATATCCAAAGCAAGTTTGCAATGACAGGACGGGAGCCGCGAGGCTCCGTCCTGTCATTGCAAACAGCAGTGTCCCGAGGGTAGGCACCCCGGGACACTGCAGGAGCCGGCCCTGGGGGTGGCGGTCCCCAGGGCCACCACAGGCTCCAGGAGGGGGCCGCGCGGCCCCCTCCCATCGTGTGCACAGCCCGGGGAGGTGGTGGTCCTCGGGCCTCTGGGGGTCCGTAATGGACCCCCATATTTAAATGTTTAGTGCCCCGGGAGGTGGCGGTCCCGAGGGCGTGTGGGGGCTGGAGCCCCCACACAGGTTTTTCATTTAAAAAGAAGCCCCGGGGAGGTGGTGGTCCCCGGGGCTGCGGGAGGGCTCAGAGCCCTCCCGCACCATTATGCATAAAGCCCCGGGGGTGGCGGTCCCCGGGGCTTGGGGGCCCTTAGAGGCCCCCACACATAAATTAACCCCCCCCAGCATGCCCCGGGACTTGGCCCACCCGGGGGCCAATTAGCTATCGAGCGCGGGAGACCGCGCTTCGATTTTTTTCGGCAGGGTTCGCGCTCCTTAGCGCATCCTGCCGATTTAAAAAAAAAATTTTTTGCCCAGGGGGTCCTTGTGGGACCCCCTGAGCAGACCTAGGGGTCAGGGTGTTTCTACCCTGCCCCTTTTGCGCTTTGCGCACTTGTTTCTGTCCCTCGGTTCTACCGAGGGACAAAATAACTGCCAACACTTCCTGATTTGGAGTGTTGACAGCCAATTAGCATGCAGCTCGTGATCGGGAGGGTACGCGGATCCGACGCGCCCATAGATATATATGTGATTTTAATTGTGAATTTCTCAGGAACTACTGAACGGATTTACACCATTTTAGCAAAAGGCACCAGTCTGAACCAAGGGCTACCTCTTTGCCAAATTTGGGGTAATTCCGTTCAGCAGTTCGAGCTGTAGCTGCGACTAAAGGTTCCTATGGAAAAATGAATGGGGAAAACGCGTTTTGGGACCCCCCTTTTTCTCGGCCCCCGCTTGACGTATCACCCCGAGACTTTCAGGGTAGGAGCGGACCGGAGCGCCCCAACAAGTTGGAAGCTTTCGCGAAGATTCGTCAACCGGCGCCAACGTTATTGCAAATAGAATGTCGCGGATTTCCTATGGATAATAGGTTGTAACTATAACTATCTACTGGCGACCGCCAGTAGATAATATATATATATATAGAACCGAGGGACAGAAACAATTGCGCAAAGCGCAAAAAGAGAGCAGGGTAGAAACACCCTGACTCCCTAGGTCTGCTCAGGGGGTCCCACAAGGACCCCTGGGCAGAAAAAGATTTTTTTTTTAATCGGCGGGATGCGCTTAGGGTGCGCGTATCCCGCCGAGAAAAAAAAAGAAACAAGTGTGCAAACGCACAAAGGGGGCAGGGTAGAAACACCCTAACCCCTAGGCCTGCTCAGGGGTCCTACAAGGACCCCCTGGGCAAAAAAGCATTTTTTAAAAAAGAAATCGGCAGGATGCGCTCAGGGTGCGCGAATCCTGCCGAAAAAAAAATCGAAGCGCGGTCTCCCGCTTCGATGTTAGTGGCCTCCGGGTGGCCCAAGTCCCGGGGGCATGGTGGGGGGATAATTTAATGTGTGGGGAGCCTCAAAGGGCCCCCAAGCCCCGGGGACCGCCACCCCCGGGGCTTTTTTTAAAAATGGTGCGGGAGGGCTCTGAGCCCTCCCGCAGCCCCGAGACCACCACCTCCCGGGCTTTTTTTAATTAAATATAAAACCAGTGTGGGGGGCTCCAGCCCCCACACGCCCGAGGACCGCCACCTCCCCAGGGCACTAAACATTTTAATATGGGGGTCCGTTACGGACCCCAGAGCCCCGGGGACCACCACCTCCCGGGGCTGTGTACTGAATGGGAGGGGGCCGCGCGGCCCCTCCTGGAAGCCCTTGATGGCCCTGGGGACCACCACCCCCAGGGCCGGCTCCTGCAGTGTCCCGGGGTGCCTACCCCGGGACACTGTAGTTTGCTATGGCAGGACGGGAGCCTCGCGGCTCCCGTCCTGCCATAGCAAACTGCTTTGGATATTGGAAGAGAGAGCAGGGAAACCTGCTCTCTCTCCCAATATCCAAAGTGATTGCTTTTCCACATGGGGAGCAGCATGTCAGCTGCTCCCCATGTGGAACAGCAATGCCGGCTCCCAAGGGACGTGGGGAGCCGGCGGGACTGTGGGGGATTGGGGACCCCCACAGTCCCCAACGGAGAGGGCCAGCCCCGGGGGATGGGGTCCCCGGGGCAAGTAGTGGCCCGGGAGGGGGCCACGCGGCCCCCTCTCCAAAAAAGAGAAAAAAAAAAGGAAAAAAAAAATGGAAAGGCCGGCCCCGGGTAATGGGGTCCCCGGGGCCTTAAAATGGCCAGAGGAGGGGGCCACGCTGCCCCCCTCAAAATAATAAATATAGAAGCCATGCCCCGGGGGATGGGGTCCCCGGGGCCAATACAGGCCCAGGGAAGGGGGGCCACGCGGCCCCCTTCCCGTTTTTTTTTTTTGTAATTTAAAAAGGGGTAAGGCCCTGGGGGATGGGGTCCCCAGGGCCCAAAAAGAGAAAAAGGAAGGGGGCCACACAGCCCCCTTCAGGAGACAAAAAAACGATTGGGCCCGCAGGCCCCGCCCCTTCCTTCACCACTCTGCAAACGCGCCCCTGGCGCGTTTGCAGAGAGAACAATTCCCCTTGAATACTGGGGGTCCCTGGGGGCCAACTAGCCCACCAGGAACCTCCAATATGCGCCAGGGGCTGCGTTGCAGAGACGTGTAGAGAGAGGCCACACCCCTTTTACACCTCTCTGCAACGCAGCTCTGTGGCGCTTTTGGAGGTATATGGTGGGCTAGTTGGACTCCGGGACCCTCAGGATTCAAGGGGACTTAATCCCCCAACTTAAAACGCGCCACGGGGCGCGTTTGCACAGTGGTGAAGGGAGGGGCGGGGCTTCAGGTGACATGTGTGCAAACAGGCCCCGTGGCGCGTTTTAAGATGGGGAATTAAATCCCCTTCAATCCTGAGGGTCCCTGGGGCCAACTAGCCCAACAGGTACATCCAGAAAGCGCCACAGAGCTGCGTTGCAGAGAGGTGTAAAGGGGTGTGGCCTCTCTACACGTCTCTGCAACGCAGCCTCTAGCGCATATTGGAGGTTCCTGGTGGGCTAGTTGGCCCCTAGGGACCCTCAGGATTCAAGGGGACTTAATCCCCCAACTTAAAACGCGCCACGTGGCGCGTTTGCACAGATGTCACCTCAGGACCCGCCCCTCCCTTCACCATTGTGCAAATATTCCTCTAAAATCAGCCGAAATACGAATTCCGATTTACTCACCTGTTATCAGGAGAGACCTCAGTGCTGTATCTTTCAGCCCAGTACTGGTCCTGAAAAGTAATTCTAACCATACTTACCAGTAACTTGAATTTCCTTCCATAGGCTAACATTGACTGGTTTCACTTGGAAATTCTTCTAAGTGTGGAGTTTTGGAACTTTAAAATGTTCCTCTAAAATCAGCCGAAATACGAATTCCGATTTACTCACCTGTTATCAGGAGAGACCTCAGTGCTGCATCTTTCAGCCCAGTACTGGTCCTGAAAAGTAATTTTAACCGTACTTACCGGTAACTTGAATTTCCTTCATAGGCTAACATTGACTGGTTTCACTTGGAAATTCTTCTAAGTGTGGAGTTTTGGAACTTTAAAATATTCCTCTAAAATCAGCCGAAATACGAATTCCGATTTACTCACCTGTTATCAGGAGAGACCTCAGTGCTGCATCTTTCAGCCCAGTACTGATCCTCAAAAGTAATTTTAACCGTACTTACCAGTAACTTGAATTTCCTTCCATAGGATATCATTGCCTGCTTTTTGCTGAAAAAGTTTCTAAGTGTTGATTTTTGAAACATACAAATATTCCTCTAAAATCAGCCGAAATCCGAATTCTGATTTACTCACCTGTTATCAGGAGAGACCTCAGTGCTGCATCTTTCAGCCCAGTACTGGTCCTGAAAAGTAATTTTAACCGTACTTACTTACCAGTAACTTGAATTTCCTTCCATAGGCTAACATTGACTGGTTTCACTTGGAAATTCTTCTAAGTGTGGAGTTTTGGAACTTTAAAATATTCCTCTAAAATCAGCCGAAATACGAATTCCGATTTACTCACCTGTTATCAGGAGAGACCTCAGTGCTGCATCTTTCAGCCCAGTACTGATCCTCAAAAGTAATTTTAACCGTACTTACCGGTAACTTGAATTTCCTTCATAGGCTAAGATTGACTGGTTTTCAGCAAAAAGTTTCAAAGTGTTGATTTTCACAAACTACAAATATTCCTTAAAAATCGCCTGTATGACTTAAACGCATTTTTTCAACTGTTTACAGGAGATGCACCAGTGCTGGATCCAGGATCCAACACTGAGTAAGAAAAAGTAACGATAACAGTTTTTACCTGCTAAGTGAATTTCCTTCCATAGGATAACATTGGTGATTCTATGAGAAAAAGTTTCTAAGTGTCAACTTTTAAAATACAATAATATTCCTTAAAAATCACGACTGTAACCAAAACGCTTTTACTCAACTGTTTACAGGAGATGTACCAGGACTGAATCTAGGATCCAGTCCTGTGGTTACAAAAGTAATCCATAAAGTAACTAATTGCATTTAACTAGAAATTCACATTGAGCTGAATGTTGCATTGTGTTTGAAAATGTGTTGCCCATTGCAACAACTGTAACTACTGTACTTAAAAGTCTATTGCCTATCTGCAAAGTATTTAAACTAAAGTAATTCATTCTGAGATAGTATTTTTTGTAATGTAATGTATAATGTAATTACAATGTAATTTAAAAAATAAAATATGTAAAAAAAAATTGTTTCTAAAAATGTAGTAAATCAGTATGAAAAAAATTAATATAACAATTAATACATTTAAAAATTGTCATTTACAAAACCTTTGAAATTCACTGAAAAAACCGTAGGTTTCAGGCACGTTATAGTTAGAAATTAGCATTTAAAAAACCTTTGAAATTCACTGAAAAAACCATAGGTTTCAGACACGTTATAGTTACAAATTAGCATTTAAAAAACCTTTGAAATTCACTGAAAAAACCATAGGTTTCAGACACGTTATAGTTAGAAATTAGCATTTAAAAAACCTTTGAAATTCACTGAAAAAACCATAGGTTTTAGGGACAGTTATAGTTACTTGGACATTGCACTCGTACAAAACCCGTGAAATTCCCCCGTTATAGTTAGTTCAGCTAACTATAACTCGCGGCCCCGCAATGCCCTGCTGATGACGTCACATATTACATCACTCATGACATGGTCAGTGACATCACTGATGACATCACTGATGACATCTCAAATGACATCACTGATGACATCATCCACGTGATAATCTGATGCACCTCCTCACACCCTAATATAACCTTTGATACACCCACTCTAAATTACAGACTGCCATTCGCAAAACCATAGACACTCCAACAACAATAACTACATACCCACTCACTGATTCTTAGGTCTACACACACACATCCACTCACTCACCCGTACAGTCACTCATACTTACGGTCACTCAGTACAGGACTATCATATGCACTCTTACTCCTATATAGACACTCAAACAACGCCACTCATCCATAGAGATACTCACACACCTAGTCAGTCATGCAAATAATTAAACACACTGCCATTTACTCACCTATACAGTTATACACACACCAGCTCACTTACTCATACAAATAGTAGCACATTGTTACGCTCTTATACAATCACTGATACAAGCACACACTCATCCATACAGCCACTATCACAATCACTCACTCTTGCTTATAGCTATTTATATACTCCAACACACATATATACTGCCTTTCACATATGTAGTTACTCACACATGTACCACTGGGACATACATTCACTCACTAACACACTCTTACACACACTTACCCACCCATACAGTCTATCACAGATGCACTCTTGAAACCATCCACCCAGTGAATCACCCACTCACACATCTATGCACAGAGTTGCACACACCCCTCCCACACAAACACTCAGGCACCCATACAGATACTCAGACAAGCATTCCATAACTCATATAGACACTCATGTAGCTATTCACAAACACATGCAGCCACTTACACAGCAACAGACAGACGGATACAGACATTCACCCAGTTTAGTCACTAACCCATGCATTCAGTAAGATACGTTAAATCACTCACTTATAGAGTCAGTCACGCACCTACTAAATCATCCATACAGACACTTACACACCCACTCATTCTTCAATACGTCTTTTCCTATATATTTTAAAAATATTTAAACTTTACAGAAACACACAGTCACTGGATGATGTCATCAGTGATGTCATTTGAGATGTCATCAGTGATGTCATCAGTGATGTCACTGACCATGTCATGAGTGATGTAATATGTGGCGTCATCAGCAGTGCATTGCTGGGCGCAAGTTATAGTTAGCTGAACTAACTATAACGGGGGAATTTCACGGGTTTTGTACGAGTGCAATGTCCAAGTACCTATAACTGTCCCTAAAACCTATGGTTTTTTCAGTGAATATATATATATATATATATTAAAGCTCTGTGGGGAATGTCCAACAAATAGGCAGCACTCAAACACAGAAGAGCTTTTCCCCAATCGCTTTATTTTGGTACAACAGTCACGCTAGCCAGCGATTAAAAGCAGCAGATGGTTGCGCTCAAAATTACTGCAAATTTAAGGCTACACATGAGCCCCGGAAAGCGTGACTGCAATAATCCACAATCTGTGCCCCACATTCAAAGCCCCTCATTTCAGTGTTCGAGTGCTGCCTATTTGTTGGACATTCCCCACAGAGCTTTAATTTACATGCGGCCGTCCTGCCGCAGGGCTTGCACCACTTCAGGAAACGGGGGCCACGGAGCCCTTAATCATGAGGGGCTTCGAATGTGGGGCACAGATTGTGGATTAATGCAGTCACGCTTTCCGGGGCTCATGTGTAGCCTTAAATTTGCAGTAATTTTGAGCGCAACCATCTGGGGACATATTCGGACTTCACCTCCCAGCAAGCAACGTGATTATCTCATACAGAGGCGTCCAATCAGGACTCACGATATGGCTTAAATGTGAAGGTGTTGCCGCACTTGCGCTTTGGACTGCAATTACCCTTTGATAAATAGGACTTCTCAAAACGCGTCAGGGCTGCGCTCTGCTGCTTTTAATCGCTGGCTAGCGTGACTGTTGTACCAAAATAAAGCGATTGGGGAAAAGCTCTTCTGTGTTCGAGTGCTGCCTATTTGTTGGACAATCCCCACAGAGCTTTAATTTACATGCGGCCGTCCTGCCGCAGGGCTTGCACCACTTCAGGAAACGGGGGCCACGGAGCTCTTAATCATGAGGGGCTTCGAATGTGGGGCACAGATTGTGGATTAATGCAGTCACGCTTTCCGGGGCTCATGTGTAGCCTTAAATTTGCAGTAATTTTGAGCGCAACCATCTGGGGACATATTCGGACTTCACCTCCCAGCAAGCAACGTGATTATCTCATACAGAGGCGTCCAATCAGGACTCATGATATGGCTTAAATGTGAAGGTGTTGCCGCACTTGCGCTTTGGACTGCAATTACCCTTTGATAAAGAGGACTTCTCGAAATGCGTCAGGGCTGCGGTCTGCTGCTTTTAATCGCTGGCTAGCGTGACTGTTGTACCAAAATAAAGCGATTAGGGAAAAGCGCTTCTGTGTTCGAGTGCTGCCTATTTGTTGGACATTCCCCACAGAGCTTTAATATATATATATATATATATATATATATATATATATATATATATATATATATATATATATATATATATATATATATATATATATATATATATATATATATATGTATTTATTTATTTCCTGTGGAGTGTTAGATTGATTTACTACCTGCAATATTTTCTTTGGGAGTGTGTTAAAGTACTGTTGCCTGATGACGTGTGGTGCTTGATTTACTCCAAGGCTTGGCTGCAGTACATTTACACATGTTTTGACACTATTAGAGCTGTAGCAAATTAGAATTGTATTTTGTGATTTGCAACATATGACTCTTTTGTGGGGTGTGTTTTGTATTAGAATGTACTTCCTAAAACTTACATTTCAGGTAATCCCACCCATGTTATAGTAATTATTTCTAATTTTCCAACCAATGTCCCTCGTCAATACACCATTTACTTAAACAAAAAATAATACCTACAGGTGCAGAGACTTCTGCCACCATAATGAAGATCTCCATACAGAAAAGACAGTTGAGGCATAGTGGAGATCTCCACCCATAGGTTTGTGAACTGCATTTTGTAGTAAGTAAATAGTACTACTAGAGAATAGCTTTATGTACTTCAAAATGCATTTGTGAATCAGGCCTAAAACGTTGATACTATAAATATGTTTGGAAGTCTTTGACAGCTCCACCTACTATATGGTTGTAATGTTTATATGTTTGGCATAAAGCAATACAAATATTTTAAAGAACAAAAAGATGAAGCATTTGTTTAGAAATTAGTTTAAAAATAGAGAAAAATAGCAGCATTATGCAGCATCATCTCATTGGCACAAAAAAGGCCAGTAGGGTAGCGAGAAACTGATTGGTTGGCGTACATGTGGCAGAGCCTCACAGTTTTATTGTAGACCATGGATGTCAATCAATCAATCAAATATCTTTATTCGGTTTCATGTAATAAAACCAGAAAAGCACAATATTGAAATACAAGTTAAAATATAATCAACCATGGATGTCATTTAGGGGTCGCAGCAGTGACCCCTGGCTTACCCCTTGCGACACCTGGCACTGCTGTACTGCCTTTGCGCCCTGGCCACAGAGGTAACAAAATCAGTGCCAAGAGCATAAGGGTGCCTCCGCCTTCCTTATTTTCTCCTCATTTTTCATTATAATAATAGTGAATATTATTATATCATTCACTATTAGTGTAATAAAATATGGAGCACACTTAGCTGGAAGAGGACCTTAGGTGGCAGCTGTGGTAAGCAAAAATCGTTTTAAATGTATGTTGTGTAAGTGCTTGCAAGAGAGAGTGTGTTTATGTGAGAGAGAGAAGTGTGTGTGAGTGAAAGTGAGCAAGAGTCAGTGACAGGTAGTGAGTGAGATCGTGTGAGATTCAGCATCAGTAAGTATGAGTGAGTGAGAATGAGTGAGTGAGTGAGATTAAGAGCAAATGCAAGTGAGTGAATGAGCATGAATATTAAGGGGTGTAAGAAAGTGAGTGAGAATGAATGAGTGAGAGTGGGTGTGACTGAGAGAACGAGTGTAAGTGAGTGAATGTGAGTTGCAGCAAGAATGTGATTTGATGTTTGTGAGTTTGTCATTGTCCGTGGCATGCTAAAGGCAATAATTGTCTTATACAGATCCCCAGGGCAAAATACTGGTACTGGCATACTTGAGGCATTTTTAGCATTACAGCCACATGTGATAAAACACTGGGGGAAATTCTTAGCATATAGTCCACAAAATGTGAAATACTGGTACAGACATACTAGAAGTAATGCATGGCATATAGGGCACTCGTGGAACAATGCTGGCATACTAGAAGAAATTCTTGGCACATGGACACCAGTGGCAAAATGCTGGTACTAGCACACTAAAGGTAATTCTTGTCATAAAGGTAGACAATCTGGCATACAGGATTTTGGCAACCATGGCAAAATGATGGCTTTGATATAGTGAGGTCGTTTTGGCATAAGGGTCACCCATGTTATATGGACAGCATGAATTACAAAATTCTGGCATTGGCATATTTTTAGGTAATTTTTGATATAAGGGAGCACCCATAGACAATAGGGCACTCATGACAAAATGCTAGCCCTGGCACAATGGAGGTACTTTTTGACATATTGGGGCCCCCATCTCACATTTTGAAAAAATGGGGACAACTTCTGGGGAACGTCAGGTTTCATTGGCTTGGCACACATTGAAAGGATGTGAATATTTATTGAGTGCCCTTACAGCACCTATGGTGTTTTAGCAAGTTTATGTGAAAATAATGCTTTGAAATTCACTATTTCACCCCCATTCTTTTAAAATTTTGCTCAGCGGGGAGAAATCCCAGATGTAAGGAAAGGGATCTTTCCTCAAATTGTTGGACTGATGCTGCTGATTATTGGGAGTAGATGTGACCTCCTCCAGCATGATGGCTAGAGGGCTGTGACCACAGATGGCCCTCTTCAACTGGTCTATCGTTTCTGATAGCAAATGTGAGTCTCACTTCAGCCTGCCCTTCCCGTTGTGCAGGTAGACAGGATGGCATCTCTTCCAGAGGGGGAAAACCAGTTGCAGAATCATTTTTCCACAAGGTGTGGCTAATTATACTGGACTCACCTCAGGAGTGTGTCCATATCTCTGAACCAGAGAAGAAGGGTCCCAACATCTTGAATTTGGGCAGATAGGTGCACTGTGGGATTTTGTAGTGCCAGCCCCACAGGAAATGATGTAAGAGTGGGTAGGGTTGCCCAATGGGCTCCATTGGCTTGTGAGTCTTCCCCATCCAGAAACTCGAAATAGGCACAATAAAGGGCATCCCAGGCTTCCAGCATCAGAACACTGCTGGACTTGGAAGAGACAGAAGAAGGACTGTAACTGCTGAATCTGTGGACAGAAAGAACAACTGCACCAAGGAAGACTGCACCTGCTGCACATGCTGAACAAAGATAGAACTTCAGCTAGAGAAAGGCTGCTCCTACTGCCGACTTCATGGTGAGAGACCCCAAGAGCCGGACCTGCTCCCACTTATGCCAAGGACAAGTGAGTGGACTTCAAGGGCTATTTGGCTAGCCTCTTGTTAAGCTAAGCTTCAGGGACACAAAAGCTAAAGAAACCTGCACCTGCAAAGTGCCCAGCTGACCAGTGCCACTGAACTTGCCATGGACTCCGCTGGTGTAATCATGAGATCGAGCCCTAGCCCCCACAATGTGCCTCCCAGGTCCTGGATCCTTGGCAAGGGCTAGAGTGTACTCTTTCTCCCCAGAGAACAGCACCTTGCAAGCCAAAGGCAAAAGTTACCATTTTGGCACAGAGTACGAGGCTCGTAGACTATTGCTACTTGCAAATTTGTGGGTTGCCTTGAATGTTGTTAAGAGCCAAAGCTCTTCACCATATGGCTGCACTTTGCAGGTCCCTTGGTCGACATAACCCAATACTAGCCTCAAGTTGCAGAGGACCCCGTCGACCTCACCGGCAACAAGTAAAAAAAACTAGAAGAGTGTCTAAGGGAGAAGATAAAATCTTGATAAGGAACAACCCAACTCCTGCATCCAACCCACACTTCCCTCACGTTCGGCCTGAAACTTTGACTTTGCCCCAGACCCTAATGTTAAAAGTTCATAGACTACCGCTAGGAGCTAATAGACATATTTAAACATATATGTGTAAATAATGTTCCCAAAGCTCTGTACCCTTACCACATACCCTTAATCCCCTACTCTCTACCCTTATCCCTGTGCCATTAACCATGCGCAAAGATATCAAAACCATTCAGTCACCTGGTGTTGGGGGCTCCCTCCATTTCTATATATTTGCATATTGTGGCCTTGCATGCTACATTAATTGATATCCATCTTTGGCTGGGAATTTTTGTTCGCCACACAGATTCCTGGCACATTATATTCCTTCATTCTATGACATTGTTGTAACATTCTGTTTTTTTTTAGATTCCACAAAAACGCCAAATTCATTAAGGTGTTTTTTTCCAGTACGTACTGGTAGTTTCCTTCAGTAATTTATTTTGAGTCCAGTTCGCACTATGTTTGAGGTATACGCTAACTAGTTTGACTTTTTTCTTTTCGTTTTCTTTTCTTTTTTCTTCCTTTCAGGTTGCTACCATTAATTTTGTCTTGATGATGACCCTGGATAAATCACTCTTTATAGGGTCGAATCGTCAACAATTTGACTAGTGGACTGACATCATCTAATTTAATGTACACATTGTACTCTAATTTTGTTTCATGCTGGGAATCTATACCTTTATCAGCCCCTAGCAGCACATGTATGTATATATGTTGTATATATATTTTATGTACAGCACCAACACACAACCTTTCACACAAGTCACTATTCACCTTCACTGCTTCATTTTTTTTAGAACACCTGCAATGTGATATGATATACTCAAAAGAACTTTATAAAGTGATTAAAATTTACTGTATTGTCACAATTTATTATTTTAAAATTACAACACTGCCTAGGGGATTTAGACTTAAAAGCTCTCCCTAAGGGAACAATTGGTTTTCATTTGCATTTATCAGTCCAGATTCCCAGGTTACAGGCTTGCCCCATAATAGCTTGCTTTTTTTTTCACTGAGTTTTATATAGCGCGAACTTGACCCGAAGGTATCGGGTATCAGAGCGCTTTACATAGCACCAGTTGCGTTACATGAGGACACATTCATTTTTTGTTAGGCACGGGGAGATTAAGTGATTTGCCCAGAATCACAGGATGTTCAGCGTCATTGGCGAGACTCGAACCCGGTTCCCCAGATTCGAGGTCGACCGCCTTAGCCGTTAGGCCAACTCCTCTCCCCTCTCCTTGCTTATTTGCCCTTTAATTGGTCAGCTGAGTGCACCCTGACTATTAAGCCAGCAGTCACTTAATTGCTTACGTCATCAGATTGTCTTGCTGGGCATTTTACTCTTGCCCTTGTATGGGGATTGAGTGCCCGTTTCTTTCACTAGAATTTCCGTCTGGGTTTCAGCTGTTTGTATCTGCACCTGCGGTCACACGATGAGTTCTGGTGTTGAGCAGTGGTATTGCCAGTAGCGGCTCCTGGAGGGAGTGCTGCGGGCGGTGGGGCGAGGGAGGGGGTAGTAAACTCTGGCTTACGGCCGAACTGATTTAAGTACATAAATAAATAAAACGAATTACATTGCGCGCGCTGCATTGCCGATTGCGATGCAGCGGAGTTTACTACCCCCCGCCCCGCAGCACTCCCTCCATGAGCCGCTACTGGGTATTGCTGACAATATTTCACCACATCTGTCACAGGTGCTGCTCCTGAACTGTTGGTTAAGGCGCATGGTAAAGGCCAGATGACAACCAGCTGCTGCTCCTGTGCCCAGAGGCATCCTCTATTACTCTCAATTGCTGCATGAGTAACCACATGACACCAACAACACCCCCAGTGCTCGTGGGAAGGCAGTGATGTCATCATGATGCTAAGATAGCATGGGGTAGGATGGGGCACGCAGACCCACCATGCGAGTGCTGCGAGTGTTGCAGGCACAAGTGAAAAGAAAAGAAGATTACATATTACGGCATATAGCAACCTGTTATTTCAATTCCCTGACTCCATACAAAGAAATGACAGTGTATCCTGAACCATGATGAACTGTGTTGTGATTTCACCGAAAAGTGTCTCTTTCTGGCAGGTGTACCATACAGCACTTCATGATACTCTGCATACTGTTTTATTCTGGAAAATCTCACAATATAGAGTACAGTGAGCATGAAGAATTAATGAGATCACCATATCACTCAAACCTAATGGAAACAGTAATGGGACAATGTGACGTCCGACAAAATGCCATGGTGCCTGAAGGCCCATCCACCCAATGACAAACGTGCAAACTACAAAAGAGCTTGTAAGAAATGTGGTTATTAGTTGAGAGGGGTGAGAGCCCCTCCCACAGTAATAAACACAATCCATGTCAGGGTCAACCACAAAAGTCCCTAAAATAACCTGGTCTTAACCCTCTGGTAGCTTGGCACATAAGCAGTCAGGATTAACTTAGAGGCAATGTGTAATGTATTTATGCAGCAGTCAAACAGTAATAAAGTGAAAACACTAAACAAGAAAAATCCCAATCCAATTTAGAATGATAGAGCAAAATTTATTAAATATAATGGCACCAAATTGACAAAAAAAAATGATTAGAACTGAAGGTATGGATTTTTAAAACTTTAGGTGAAAATAGCACTAAAAAGCACACTCGTGTATATCTGGTCGCGCTGGACTGGGTCAAAGTCACAGGTTTAGACAGACCACAATGGAGTGTGGGTTAGATACAGGGACCAGATTTGTCCCAGTGAATTAGTTTGCCTTCTCAATGTACTAGTCCACGTGAAGAGCCACAGCCGGAGTTGTGCATTGGCAGGGGCTGCAATGAAGTCATTCTTGGAGCGAGGTGCAGGTCATCACTGGAGACTGGGAGACGCAGGCAGTTGCTGTTTGATGCAAAGAGAAGGTTGCCATCGAAGAGCAGGTCACTGGTGGGTGATCGGTCCTGACACTATGAGCCAACTCGCTGTCACAAAGAGCTCCAAACTTCTGTATTTTCACTTGGAGTTTAGTTTTGAGGCAGGAGTACACTCGAATGCCAACCAAGGGTCCAAGACCTGGGGGACACTCTTGGGGATTAGGAATACCTCCAGCAGAAGCCAGCTGGGATCAGGCATGTCCAGTTGCAGCAGGTCAGCTGGGCAGTTTCAGAGAGGCCTCTGGAGCTTGTTTATTTATTTATTTTTATTTATAAAGTTTTATATAGCGCGAACGTGACCCACAAGGGTATCAGAGCGCTTTACAATATATAATTATTAAACATTAGATGGTTGATGTAGTATACAAACATTTGGCATTCGCTATTCAGTACAAAAGAGGTATATAGTATTATATGGATAGCATAGGTGACTAGTAGACAACAAAGAATGATCCACGAGGGCATCAGAGCACTTCACAGTACACAGTTATTAGACATTAGGAGGTTGAGGTAGAATATATACATTCAGTAATTTCCATAAAATACAAAAGAGGTAGACAGAAATATCTGGATATCATAGGTAACTATTAGTCAACATCGAATTAAAGCCTTAGGATGTAAATTTGTTCAGTAGAAGCATTTTTACTTCTTTTTTGAAGGAGGTAAAGGATGAGATTCCACGTACCAGTGGAGGGAGGGAGTTCCAAATCTTCAGTGCGATCCCTGAAAAAGCTCTGCAGCCAGTTCTCTTTTTATGGAAGGATTGTGGTTTCAATAGTAGTGACCTCGCACTTCGCAATTGTCTGCATCCTCCCGATCGCTCTAACTTTAGTGCTAAGTAAGTGGGGGTATTGTTATGCAGGGCTTTGTGGGTCATGCAGGCAACCTTTAGGTGTATTCTTGCCTCATAGGGCAACCAGTTCAGAGCTTTCAAGGTTGGAGAGATGTGGCTATTTCTTTTAATCCCTGAGACCAGTCTGGCCGCAGCGTTGAGCGAAGCCCTCAGCGGGGCCAGCTTGTATTTGGGGAGACTGCATAGGGTGGTGCTTCCGTAATCCAATCTTGGTAACACCAGGGCTTGTACCGCCATTTTTAAGTCGGTCTGTGGGAGGAAGGGTTTAAGTTTCCTTAGTATACTTAACTGGTGATTGGCTCCCTTGGTGGTATTAGTGATTTGCGCTTGCATGTTCAGGTGTTTGTCAATGGTGACTCCCAAGGATTTCGCGGAGTCAATGATGTGGGGAGCACAGTCAAAGGAAGTTAGATGCTTCAACCATAAGTCTATCTTGGGTGTGTGATTGGGAGGGGAGATGAGAAGGAATTCTGTTTTTTTGGTGTTAAGCATAAGGTGGTTGTCAGTGAGCCAACTTTGAGTGTTCTGTAGAACAGCGTTGAGAGAGATGAAGTCTTCTGGTGAGGAGATTTTCATATACAGTTGGGTGTCGTCAGGGTACAGGTGATATTGGATGTTCGCAGAGTTCAATGCGTTTGCCAGGGGCTCCATGAATAGATTAAAGAGAATGGGAGAGAGGGCTGAGCCCTGTGGGACCCCTATGGTGACCAAGGAGGGTTGAGAAAGTGAATGCTCCATCTTGATTCTTTGTGTTCTGTTATTAAGGAAGGAGGTGAACCATTGTAACACTGGTCCGGTAAGGCCCATCCTTTGTTCCAGTAGGGACAGTAGGTTGTCGTGCTTAACCGTATTGAAAACGGAGGATAAGTCAAGAAGTATCAATAGGCATGATTCGTTGTGGTCTAGCATTTTTAGTATGTCATCCAATATGTGGGTGAGAGCTGATTCTGTGCTATGACCTTGCCGGAAGCCTGATTGGTGTTTGTCTAGGAGGTTGAAATTCTCTATGTGATTACATAATTGTAGTTGTACACATTTTTCCAGCAGTTTCGCTAGAGTAGGGATGTTGGTTATCGGGCGGTAGTTGTTTAGATCTGAGGGGAGGGAGTCAGATTTCTTTAGTATAGGTGTGACCTGCCCTACTTTAAGACAGTCCGGTATGGAGCCTTGTCTCAGAGAGGCGTTTACAATCTTCGACCATAGGGGTATGATAGAGGTTTTGATCATTTTGAATAGGGAAGGAGGTAGGGGTCAGAGAAGTGATTGGAGGGGTTAATCGCTAGAAGAGTGTTGTAGATTTCTTGTTCAGGGATGGGCAAGAAGGCGCGCCAAGAGGCATTGTTTTTGGGGGTTTCCGTCAGAGTACTAGAATGGGCCACGATCTGAGCGTAAAATTTAGTGTCCTGAGCAATAGGTTGTGGAAGGACCTTCTTGGATTGGATGTCGAGTTCAATGGATTTTGTTTTTTCAAGGAAGAAATTGGCAAGCTGATCGCAGTTAGGAATAGCCGGATTGTTTAGTTCCACAGATTTAGGCGTATTGCGCGCTTGTTGTTTGACTATTTCAAATAGTTTCTTGGGGCGGTTAATGGCTTGGTTCAACTGAGTTTTGAAAAGTCTGCCTTAGCCTTTAGGATCTTCCTGTTGTATGCATTCCTCAGCACTCTAAGGTGATATAGGTGATCAGTGGAGGGTACTGATTTCCATAATCTCTCGGCTGATCTTAGCTTTTCGCCGGTCAGAGTTCAGATTCTCGTTGAACCATGGTTTGGAGATTTTGGAGGAAACGTTTTTTTCTTGGAGGGGCACTGTAGAGTCAAGAATTTCAAGCATAGTGGAATTGTAAAAGACCGTGAGGTCATGGACGTCAACCATGTCTGTCTTGGGGGTTAGGGCAGAGATGCATTGGTTTACTAGGTCGGTGGGGTTAATATTTTGAATATTCCTTTTCCACTGTTTTGTTTTTGGGGGTTGGCCCCTTTTTGTAGCTACCTCAATATTGATGAAGAAGAGAATGCTGTAATGGTCCGTCCAATCACATGGGGTGATGGATTCTAGTGATACCGTGTTCGTTTTCGCTATGATGAGGTCTAATGTCTCTCCCTTGTTGTGGGTTGGACTGTCACAGAATTGAGAAAGATCCTGATCTGACAGAAAAGATTTGAGACAGCTTACAACATGGTTGTTTGAGTTATTCCAGTGGAGATTGAAGTCGCCCAGGAAAATCTGTGGTACTTGTGAGTTGTCGTTGGATGTAATGACTTCCATTAGCTCATCGATGAACGTCAGATTGTCACCAGGGGGTGGTAAATTATGTGAAGTTTGCTGGCGATGCGCTTGTCATCGGAGATGTTGATACAGAGATATTCACAGGAGGATAGAGAGATGGGGTCTGCTTGATTGACTGTGATTATGTTACGATAAATGCAGGCTAGTCCGCCGCCAGGGTTCACGTTTCTGTCCAGACGGATTATATCGTGACTAGGAGGTACCAGTAGGTCTAGGATGGGAGAGGAGGAGCTATTTAGCCATGTTTCTGTGAGGACGATAATGTCTAGATCATTTTCGAGGATGAGGTTGTGGATGTCAGGAGCATGTTTGCAAGCGGATCTGCAATTGTTGTGCCATATATCTCAGAACAGGAGGTCAGTCAGCTGACCCTTAGAGTCACTTCAGCCTGGGTGAACGGTGCAGTCCCAGGCTTCCTTCTCTGGCAGCAGGGCAGCCCTTCATCTGCAGTATTCAAAGGTCCAGCAATGTACTGAAGAATGGGTCTGAGGGTCCCACTTTTATACCTGGCACCCCCTTTGAAGTGGGAGAAGCTTCTGGAGTTTTCCTCCTACAAAGGTGTCTGGAATTTCATCCAAGTCTGTCTGAGGACACAATAGGCTAGTGTGAAGTCCTTTGTGCATGAGCTGGGCCAGAGCCTTTGAAGTGCAAATACGGTAGGTGACAACTCCACCCCTCATCAAGCCAAGATGACCTATCCTGTCAACACCCAGACCCCCATTGTGATTATATCTGGGAGGAATACACAAAGGCCAACTAGCAACTATCCCTAGTCAAGTGACCCAGGAACAGGTTGCAGGCTCCAAATGGTTAGGGCAAGAAAATGACAACTTTCTAAAAGTGTCATCTTCAAAATTGTGACTTAAAATCCAAGTTTACCATTAAAGAAGGTTTTAAATTACAATTCCTCAGGCACCAAAAACGAAATGCTTACCTGTTCCCAAATAAAAGTTATCACTTATTAAATGTAATAAGGTAACCCAAGGTTATCGTATGGGAGAGGGAGGCCTTGCAATAATGAAAAATTTATTTTAGAGTTTTTCACTACCAGGACATGTAAAAATTAAAAGTTCATGTCCAACTTTTTAAATGCAACGTACCCTGCCCTATGACCTGTTTCAGGTCTATCGTAGGGGTGACATATGTATTAAAAAGGAAGGTTTAGACCTGGCAAAAGTTTTATTTTACCAGGTCGAAATTGCAGTTTAAAACTGCAGAGAGAGGTTGCAATGGCAGACCTGAGACAAGTTTGAAAAGACAACTTAAGTGGGTGGCATAAGTGCTACAGGCCCACTTGTAGCATTTAATTTACAGGTCCTGGATACATCTAGCACCAATTTACTAGGCACTTACAAATAAATTAAGTGTGACAATTGGGTGTAGGCCAATTTTACCTTGTTTAAAGGAGCAACCACAAGCACCTTAGCACTGGTTAGCAGTGGTAAAGTGCACAGAGTCCTAAAAGCCAACAAAAACAGGTTCAGTTAAGGGAGCCTACTACTTGGGTGCCCCCACATTGATCCACTCTGTCTTGCCTGCTATTCATCACTTACATGGGATCACTTGCCTAGATGATATTAGCAAATCAAATTCAGTGTCAAATCTACCCAGATGCTGTCCAACTTCATATCATAGTGAGTGAACCAAGGGAACGTGGTGTGATCAGCGGCAACTGGCTGGAAGACGCCAATAGATGAAGAAAGAAGTGGCGGCTACTCTGATAAGGCGGAGGAGTGTCGCCTTACTGCTATTCAGCAGTGTAAAAAAGGAAAAATTAAATGCTAATAACACAATGTTATCATTTTATTTTTCCCTGGCGAGGCAGTTTTGCGGGGCGGGACTGGGCTGCTCTGCTCACAGAGCAGGGGGAGGCGTGGTGGGCACTCTGTAAGTGCGCATGACGGTTTGGCTGGCCATCTTGTGCCGGCCAATCATGCACACTTAGCATGTTCTCCACCCAGGCTGTGTTACAGCCTGGGTGGAGAACATGCACAGGCTCATAGTCCCTGCCTGAGCACCGAACCACGGCGCTCAGACCAATCACAACGCTGCTGAAAGCAGCATCATGATTGGCTTTGGGGAGACTGTGTGCTTCCTGCTTCCTTTTCGGCCAGACTAGTCGGGAAGAGATGCGGAAAGACGATGGAGGAGGGACGCGGTGATGAGGTATGTTTATTTTTATTTTTCTACACCCCAGCTCACCACCCCCAATCCATGCCAGCCGCCACTGGAAGGAAGGTTATCTATGCTTGCGAGGCTACCTGTCGGATGACGGGCTTCTTCTTGACTGGCCAAAGGAAATCGGAACCATCCAGAGTATAGCCACAACTGTAAAAAATCTGAAAGTATGTTCCTATTCAGACCTTTAATTTGGTCACCATCGTAAGAAATTGGGTTATTAGTTGACAGGGGTTGAAGTACCACTCAAATAATAAATACAGTCCTTGTCAGGGTGAAGCAGAAAAGTCATTAAAATAACCTGTGCATTACCCACTGGTAGCTTGGCACAAAAGCAGTCATTCTTAACTTAGAGGCAATGAAGAAAGGGGCATATTTACAAGTGGGTCACTTTTTCTGACGCACCAGCATTTATATCTTTTTACACCATATTTACAAAGTGACGCATCTAGGGAGATGTGTTATGTATGAGAGACCTGCGTCGGAATGGATGTGTGCCAGAACCTCCTGCATCACGTAAGTATTAATATATGCAAGGTAGGCTTTCCTGTGTAACTCTTACCGCAATTCTGACGCAGGGATATTTACAAGTATTCAGTGAACAGTCGCATCTTCAGCAAGCGTCGCGCAGATTTTAAAATGTGTTAGAATCCCTGCGCCTCACAAACCTACACGTAGGAAATGACGCATGTGCTGTTGCAATAAAAGAGAAGGGAAACATCCTTTAGGACAAAGCCAGAATCATGCTGTGCCTTCACAGCCCCGGCAACAGAATGAATGCATCTTTAGCACGCATTCGTTCTGCACGCAAGTCGTTACAACAACTTGCTTTGCAGGGGTGCAATGGTGGAGTGGTGTTGGAATTAAAGTTCAACATCTTCCCTACTGTTGCGCAGACTGGAGTTGGAATAGTAAATTAAACTATTCCAATATCCAGCGCCCCCCTTAGGCAAGTCGTTAAAACGACTTGCAGGCAGAACAAATGCGTGCTAAAGATGCATTCGTTCAAATGACGGAGTTCCTAAGGCATGCGTGAAAACCGCATGTGGAATTCCATCATACATTCAAAGAGAAGCCTGGCAGAACAGTCTGTCATCAAAACTGACAACATGGACCTCCTAATCTTGCAGCTGGGAGTTGGACGGAGAAGACCACAACCACCACCAGCCCAAATACCACAACCGGCGCCACCTTCACCACCGCAAAGGCAGTGCAGGAGAAGGGAGCGCATCTACTGGCAGAGAACCACCCTCATTGGGCTCAGGGAGGAACAGGTCATAATATATTACCGCCTCAGGAGGGAGTCCATTGTACGATTGCTGCATCAGATTGCACCATGGCTACAGCCACCAACTGCCACGGTCAGCAACATCCCACCACAGGCCAAGCTCCTGGCAGTATTACACATGTTGGCCTCAGGCTCGTTCAAGACCACAGCAGCAAGAGTGGCAGGTGTATCCCAGAC
Source organism: Calotriton arnoldi (assembly GCA_963921515.1). Lineage (NCBI taxonomy): Eukaryota > Metazoa > Chordata > Amphibia > Caudata > Salamandridae > Calotriton > Calotriton arnoldi. The sequence goes on along the minus strand of CAWUFW010024954.1, from coordinate 27,270 downwards.
ATCGATCTCCGCCTTCCTACCATCTGTCCTGGATGCCATAATCCACCTCACACCACAGTACCTCCACTTCCCAAACACCCAACAGCTGCAGCTGGAGATCAAACGAGGCTTTTATGCCATCGCAGGCTTCCCACATGTTCTTGGTGCTATGGACTGTACGCATGTGCAACTGGTCCCTCCTGCTGCAATTGCCCATCTCTACCGCAACAGGAAGCACACACACTCAATAAATGTCCAGGCCATTGTGGACCATCGGGGACTCTTTACAAATGTTCTGGCAAAACTTCCCTGTAGTGTGCATGATGCATACATATTCCGCCACTGCATCATCAATGACTGCTTCCAAAGTGGACAATATAGCTATGGTCTACTTGTAGGTAAGTAACTTAAAAATTCCTACACACCCATTATCAGTTACATCTCTGTGTACATCACCGCCGATAGGGCAAATTAGTATGAGTCCGATGCTTAATACATGCAACACAACACATGTCTACAAAAGCTTCCTAGTTATACAAGTCAATACATGCAAATCCACTATGGCTGCCACAGAAATTATGAACGGAAACACAGTTGAGAATTGTGGCACAAAAAAGGAGTACAGCATCACTGTGTGCAAGTGAGTGGTGACATGTGTGTTGATTTGGGTCCTCAGGCGATTCTAATGGTTTGTCATGCATGTAATGTATCCCAGCACTGACCACTGTGTGTAGACATGGACATATGCATCGTCAGTGTAAGGCATGTGGACCCTCATACAACCAACATTGGACACAACCACTGTCCAAAGAAGTTAAAGCCCAAAGGATAAGACACACATCCAGTCTAAGCACACAATATATAGTGGAAAGGTCCATGCACCAGGTCTCCGTCACTGAATAGTATCCATCCACATTGCAGTCAGTAACTTAAAGTCAGCAATGTGCCATCCCCTGTCCAGCATTTCACATGACACACAACAATGGAAGAGACACGTGTCACGAACAATGTACAACAGTATGCCGAACACATCATGTCAGGATAACAGAAGTAATGTGGAAGGAAATCTGAGCATACATGCCATGTATTAGTAAGCATGAGCAACAGTATTGACAGTTCTCCTTCTTCTCACTTACAGCTGATCAAGGATATGGCTTGCAGAAGTGGGTAATGACCCCATATGGACACCACCAGACAGACCCTCAAAAGGCCTACAATCATGCACACAGCTGAACACACAATGTAATAGAGAGAGGCTTTGGCCTGCTCAAGGGCTGGTTTAGGTGTTTGGACTTATCCGGGGGCAGGCTGCTCTACCCACCAGAAATGGTATGTAAGATGATCCTAGTGTGTGCCATACTGCACAACACCTGTGTGGAAACCAATGTTCCCTTAAAGAACAACAACCCCTGGAGCTAATGGAGGATGATGAGGATGAAGCGGAAGCAGATGGCAGAGACATCATCCACACTGCTGCCCGGATACGGCGATACACAGACATTGTCAATCAGTTTTTCTCATGAAGCATCTATTTTCAAATGGTCTAACAACCAACACCTAACTAAGGTTCACAATAAAATAACAAGTACACAAAAATGAGTTGTTCATGTGTTTTTTGTGACCAGGCCATGACACATCAACTGTATCAAATGACAAATGCTAGGAATTGGTCAAAATGACAGGTAGTGAGATAGGAAGCAGATGAGCAACGTCAAAGCGTAACCAACAGTGTACAGTTCATTAGAATGGGATGTGTCACATTAGTGCATTACACAACTCCCATGCAAAGTGTCTTAAGTTAGCACACCGAATAAACCAAAGTGCACTTTTGAACTAATGGTGAAATATCCCTAGGCCGTAAGTGATTTTTCTGTCTCAAAAGTTGCTTTTGCATAGTAAACGTCACGCATTTGGAGGAAAGGTAACATTTCCTAAGCCTTACGTGACGCTTCACTTTAATAAGCCACGCATCACTTAAATATTTCACGCTTGTATTGGAAGTGGTACTTAGCCATACAAAACGTGATGCTTCATTTTGAAAAAATGACGCGTCAAACATAAGAGTCACGCATCTTGTGTAAAAAAGACTTATTGCCTACTAAGTGTAACGCTCCATATGGAAAAGCGATGCTTCAACAACAAATGTCACGCATGCACAGAAATTTGTGTAAAGTAGCAAAAAACAAGATGCATCTGTGTCAAGTGAGTTGGCCCGAAACCACGCTTCTAGGCAATGCGACCAAAACAGGGCAATGTATCTGAGCTAAATCTTCATAGCAACTTTTAATGGATGTTGCGTCGTAAAAATACAACGTGTAGGCGGAAAATATGACGCAAAGCGTGAGAACGTGTCACATCTATACAGGTAATTATGCAATGACTCAGCAATGCTGCAAAACAGAAAGTACACAGTTTGTCTTTCACTTACAATTCCTAGGTGTGTTCTTGATGGTGGAGGGATTTGTCTATGGGAGAGAGTTTGATTGCTGATTTGTCCTGTTTGTTTGTGTCTGTTTAGTGCACGTTGTGTAAAAATTGTCTGTTTATTGTTTTGTGAAATAAATTGTGTTGTTCAGTGTGTTGTGTTGTGGGGTGTGTGCCAGTGTTTGGGGTCAATATTTTTAGGGGTAGGGGTAAGATTAGTAGTTAAGGTTTTGGTTGATCTGTTTGGGGCTAAAAAGTTTAGATATGTCTGGCAGGTCCAAGAACCTGTCAGAGGACGAGTTTGAGGGCCTATTATGGCTCATAATGCACTACCTGCCTAACATGATTGGTAGTGGGGGCCGCGTCAGCAAAGGCTATCCCCCACGACGAGAACGCTGCCAAAAATGGGAGAAGTTGCGGTTCCAGATGTTGCTGATATTTGGTATTGAGAGGAATGTCCACCAGCTGAAGTGGCAAGATGTTGTTAGTCAAGAGGCAGATCTGCTGGATCATCTGAATCTGAATACATCTGCGTTTGGATAGATAAATGGTAGGGCCAGACATGCATGTAGGTCACAATGTTAACTTGCGTGCGACCTACGTTGCAGTTACAGAAACTGCCACGGCGGCATGTAGACCGGGACATCACCAGTGTCAGTCATTTGCACACACTGTGGGCAAGGCAATGTGGTGCTGCTGTGTAGTAAGTAAAGTCTGTGGGTGTACAAAGTAATTTCTCACTCACAACTGTGTGGGACACTCATAATTTATGTGGTAGGTGAATACACCCACATATCATCCAGACACAGGGGCTGATAATTTTCCTCTCGTGATGACATACGCTCTGGGGCCACTTCTTCAAGGCCATGTTATGTCACCTGGCATGGCTTTTCATTGCCTTATAGCAATGGGCTGAGGGAACGCAGGGCAAGTTGCTGGGATGCCTCAACTACCAATAGGGAGGCATGCCAGGGGCCTTACAGTGGGTTGCCACATGTTACACCCATGGCACGTGACATATTTACAGTTTTACAGGATATTGTCAACGAGGCAATGCAACAATAACTTACGCTTCACCAGGGGAGGCATAACTGAGATACTACAATGATAAAATATGAGAGTTTCTCGTATTATATGTATTCATTTTGAGTGCAGCAATCAGCAGCACACATAGACAGAGTAAGAGTTAGCTTGTCATTGTCTTTTAGTTGGAAGGTGTCCCTACACACAACTGACCATATATATCCCTGTAGGGCTGCCACCCATGCACCATGGTACAAGGGTGCCTGCGTTGGGCCATGGCAGCCCATGGTGAGACAGTACGGGGAGTAACACACAAATGCACTGTAGTTCATTGTTACAGCGCTATCATGCCCTTAGAAGTAGACGCAGGTCAGTGCACATAGATTACATCTGGAGCTGCACTGTAGCAAATCAAAATTAAAAAGGGCCACAGTTTGGACACGATGTGTCGATGCCCGCTCAACTCACAAACACATATCCAATGTGTGGAATTGGGACATGTACAGCAAGTGAGGCACTATGTGTCTCAAGTTGTTCGTGTGCATTAAATAGGATAATGTCAGAGAGAAATGAACATGGGAACAGTGTGAGGTTTGTCGTACATCTGATCGCACATAAATATGTGAGAAAACATTAATGGCTTTGAATGCTTTGTGCACAACTTCCAATAGGACTCTTCACACAGCCCATAAAGTTAAACATCTGTGACCCATGTAGCAAGCTATGCTGCCTCTTCTACCTGGACTGAACTCAGTGCTCCCCATGGCTGATATGGCTCCTATGTACTGTCATGACAGCATGTTGACATGCCAATAGCTCTCAGTTAGTGGTTAAAACATGACATTATGAACATAACCCATTGTATGCCAATATCAGGCTTATGTGATGGCTATGTACTGTGCTCCATGCATCCACTGTACACATGTTCTGCATTCACAGGTCATTGTACCTCTGTTTATATCTCATAGGTGGACCCTAGCCCTACACAAGAGGAGAGGTGGACAGTTTTCAGGATCGTAATGCTACCAGTAAGTATCAAGTTATAACTCTGTTGATCCTTAAGGGTACTTCTTATGTTTTGCATGCAATGTTAGCACTGACATATGCCACAACTATCATCAGCATGTGCAGACAAGCTGTACCATACATGTGGCCTGACATGCTATCTTGGAGGATGTCACATCAAACTATCCATCTGAGAAAAAAGATATCCAATCACTATGCATCCCATCCAGCCACACTTAGGGGCATATATATAATAAGTTAATGCCACCAGAACGTCACTATTTTCAACGTTCTGGTGACGTTAACTTCTTCGCCTTATTACAAGCTGGCAGTAAGCCACTTAATGTGGCTTCATGCCACCTTGAAAATAATGCCACTATTCACGCAGCACTTAGAGTGAATGGGGCATGCAATGGGTGTTGCAGTCTCCATTCCATTGCAACACCCTTGCTTTTTGATGCTGCTCCATAGTTCCAAGGTATGGGGCAGGGCCAAAAATACCGCCAGGGAATAGCTGGTCTTAAACAGGCAATACAAGGAGAAATGTCTTATTTGTCCTCCTATATTGCTCTTTCCACGTGTGCTGCATTCTGCAGCACACTTAGAAAGAGGAAAATGCCATCACACGATAGGTTTGAGCAGGAAGGTGTTCCTTCCAACACAACTACAAATTTTCCTACAATGCAAACACACTTACACCATGGTGCAAGGTTGCCAGCATTGGCGCATGGCAAACCACTGTGTGCTAGCGCAGAATAAAAGGACCAAGCAGCACCATTTATTGTGAAATTGGCCCAATCTTGCACTCATCTTGTCACGCACTGCAGAGCAGTAGGAAGGCTAGCAGTGCTGCTGTGCATCAGGAAATATGATTGTGACTCCAAAGATTGTTCCAGACACCATTTCAAATGCCTTATGTCAGAGAAAATTGGGATGGGAAGGCCTGGGGCATCACAGTAATAGTATGTGAGGGCAAGCCATGATTGTAGCATTGCCCAGGTGTTAAATCTGTGTGCGAATTAACCCCACACCTACTTTGCTTTGCCTACAGTAAACTTTTTGTAGAACATGAATGAGACCTAAGGTCAAAAGTTACTACTTTGCATGCATCAAGGGCTCAGATATGACAGCTTTCTCTCACTGTGGCTTGTGTTGTAATACGGCAAACACAAGGAGATGACGGACAGAGCGCGGAAACGTTTCAGACACTCACCTCCATTCACAGATCTGGGTTGAATCCATCATCATTCTTTAGCTCACTTCACCATCCCAGTTCAGACCCAGCCATATGCAAATCAGTCTTGACCCTTGAAAAGTTTCAGTGCTCCGTCCATCATCTCCTTGTGTCTGCTTTAAGTTGGCAGGGTATGCCCAGACACGGGTCCCTTGCTCACTTTGCCACTGGAATCAAGCTAGCCTGACTGATGAGCGGTGTTTCCCCAGTGGTAGGCAGCCATTGTGGCTATGTATGTATCCTGCTTCCACTTCATGGACTTAAGAATGTCACGTATATCCCCCAGCTGTTTGCCAACCTCGCTGGTGCCACTTTGGCAGGGCATCTGTTCATGCCTCTGCCTCATGACAATAACAATGGTAGCCAGGGACTGATCAAGGCTACGGAGCGGAGGGTAGTTGCCATGTGTATCCTCCAGGTTGTCATCATTGGAGCTGAGGCACCTATGGATGGCTTGAAGGTTGCCTGTCATGGTCTCCATCCCCACATGCACCTCATTCACAAGCTCATGCTGGAGTCCTACAGCACTCTGATGGAAAACAAGTTGTGTGTCGTCAGAGTCCAGTGGTGGTTGTGTGCTGGCAGATGCTGTTAATGCTCTTGTGTGCGGCTCATCAGGAGACCCCGCAACCAGCAGAGGGGTCCATATGGAGTCCAGGATATGGTGGATGGTATCCTGATCAAGGGTGGAAATCCCAGTGGCTCAAGCACCTGCGCAGATGGTATAGGTGCATCCTCTGCAAAGAGATAGAGATATGTTACTGCTGAGTGCAGAGGGATTTTGGTTTGAGTTGCCTCTACTACTTCACGAAAGGCACTTTTACAGTTGATTGCCGTTGGCCAACACAGCATGCCTTTTTAGAGTGCTAACCTACAGCATGACATTTGGGCAGGTATGCACTGTGTCTTTGTGACATGTCCCACTACTGTCCTTTACATCCTGTGCTGTAGCACAATGACCTGCCATTCACCAACGCAGACACCCTTGCATCATGATGTGTACGACTATTGTTTGTGTGCCAGTGCAGGGGAGAGGGATAGAAATGTGCCATTTCTTCTAGATATGGCACATTCCTGCCATTTTATGTTGATGCACAGCAGGAAGGCTTGCTGCGCTGCCATGCATCAAAATATTGTAAATCAGGTCCACCCACTGTAAGACCCAGGGCATGCCTCCCCATCACAGTGTGAGGAAACACTGCAACTTGCGCTGCATTGCCTCACACCATATCAACAAGGCGAAGGAATGGCACACAGGGTGGCTTTAGCTACACTCTGCACCAACAGTATGTCAACAAATTTCACATTACATTGGCACACAGGCGATTGTATATTTAGCCAATGATGTGTCAATTACTTTATGTGGTATTACATGGAACAAGAGCCAAATCCCAAACCACTGATCTGCACACAGCACACTGGAGCACTGGGACATATCTGGCAGCGCTCAACATGACCTTTTTTGCCCCTATTGCCCAATGTTGCGACTTACCGGGTGGCTCTTCTTGGTTCTCTTGGGCGGCACTGTCCTGTCTCGAGATTCCAGCCACCAACTCATCTGGGATGACAGCTGCCACCCGCATCCAACACCTCCTGGTCTGCAGGGCTTACTCCTCCGGTCTGCAATGCTGCCTTTAGATTTGTAGCTAATTCGGCCTTTGTTCTGCGCTTATAATCGTTCCAGCGCTTCTTGCAGTCGGTAACTGTCCTCTTAGCTTGACCGACACTGTTCAGTCAGTCAGTCAGTCAGAAAACTTTATTCGGCAACTTAATGCCATAAAAGTGCACATATAAGACAAGAAAAATACATTTACATTTCATTTGCGTTTTCCTTAGGAGGAAGCCTTATAATTAAAATGAAAATCGAACACCACATCCATAATAACAATCAGCGGCCGAGTTTCTAGAATACTTATGATGCAAATGCATCAGAGCCCTGATAAAGTGAAATGTGCATTTTAGTGCAAATACATCTTATAAAGTGCAAAATACAATATACAGATAGAAACAATGAAAAGATTAAGAGACCCTGGGAATAAGGCTCACAATTTAAAAAGAAATGACCTCTATACTATCATTCTAAAATACAATTAGAACAAATACATCATATAAAATGCAAAGGCAATATGCTAGAAGACAAAAATGATATCCGTACAGCGGGGCTTCATAACAGCTAAAAAGGACAAAAATCCTAAGTATAAAAAAAAAAATCCTATAAAAATTAAGAAATTAAAAGACCAATTTTTTTCTGTGTCTAATGGCTCCTGTTAGGAAGCTCGCAACCCCAAAACAAACCATAGGCGAGGATAACATTTGGAGGTACAGTAAAGCTGGCCTAACTTGGGTAAAGCGACAGTCTCTGATTAATGGCAATATGAACCTTTTTCGTAAAAGCACATAATAATCACAAAAAAAGATAAAATGAAGAGTATCTTGATCAGAGAAATTGTCACAAGGACAAGGGGGCATATTAGCAAGACCCACGTTAAAATTATCGCCGTTTTAGCGGCAGGAAACTGCCGCTAAACGGCGATAATAGGCTTGCTAATATGCGTTATGGAATTCAATAGAAGCCCAGGTTAGATGTCCTGCACATCTAACCTGGGCTTCTATTGAATTCTATAACGCATATTAGCAAGCCCATTATCGCCGTTTTAGCGGCAGTTTCCTGCCGCTAAAACGGCGATAATTTTAACGTGGGTCTTGCTAATATGCCCCAAGGTTTTAGAGATCCTGGTTTTGAAAAACCTTGGGGAACCGCCAAAAGCCAGGGAATCATATGCAAACGAAATCTAGTTAAAACATATCGATGGAAGGAGTTGCTAACAATGTGAAGATACGGCTGAATTTGGTTATCCAAGGATAACATTATGTAACTTATCACTGTAAATTTTGCCAACTCCTTCTCTTCTCTGAGTCCCTGGCGTTTGTACAGAAATTGATATTTTACCTTTCTGATTTCGGTTTCACCCAGGGAATTAAAGCTAGTAAATAACTCAGGTCTTCCTAACCATTTTACTGTCTCCTTTATATATTTTAGCCACAAAATACTGTAACCTTTATCCAGTGCCAAACAGTCAGTGATTATTTTCTGATTCAGATTAATAGTAGGGTTAGCCCAAACTCTTAACCAGCGAAGGAGAGGAGCTACAGCAATTTGATCAGATATATATCCCACTCCCAGCTCTTCATGTAAAATGTAAGCGGGGGTGGAATGCGGAACAGCCAAGATCTTGCGTAAAAACTTATCTTCCTCACGCTGCATTCCCTACCTTCCTTATACCCCCAAATATCACTGCCATAAGTTGCCATGGGGATACATTTCTCTTTATATATCTTCAACAGGGCGGGAATTGGTTTAATCCCTACTCTCTTAGCGAAATTTAGTGTGGCCCTCGTTGCCCTAATGAGAGGGTTCTTTTTTTGTGTCAGTTGTGGGCACCACGTTACCCTATCATCAAAAAGAACCCCCAGATAAGGGAAGGTCGGGACTCTCGTTAGTTCCACCCCTTTACAATAAAATTTACCGACACTGTTAATTTTCTGCACAATGGACTGCCATATGGCCTCTTTCTTCCTTAGTGGCAACTTAGAGCTCACAAACAGCTAATATTGATGATCAGTGACCAGTATCTAATTTTCCTCCTCACTAAAATTGGACTTTCTTTTCCTCTTTCCCTAGCTGACTGCCTGGGCTTCCGGGCTGGTACTGGGATTGTTGGGTTGGTTGTCCTGAGTACTGCAGTGTGCTCCCTGATCCATTGTTGACTCCAGTGTGGTCCCCCAAATGGTTTTTTGTGCAATGTGTTGTTTTTTATGTTTTTTTAACCCCTTGACGCAGTTTAAAACGTCGCGCCGGTGTTCAACCTCACGTTATGTGACGCAAGGCAGCCTTCCGTCACTCTTTCAACAGTTGCGTCAGTATGACTTGCGGCTCTTTTGCGGCACCTACGTCATTTTTATGACGCAGGCTCCTGCCTTGCGCCATGGTACGCCAAATTGTAAATATGGTGCAACTGTGGCATTTTGCGGTGTCGTATGGCGGCGCATTACATTTTGACGCATCGCAGCACAAGACAAATCTCAAACCAATTTAGAAGAATGAAATAAAAAGTATTAAATAAAATAAAATGACACTAACACAACAAAAATCCAATCAGTTGAACCGTTAAAATTAGTTTTTTATGTTTTTAGGTGTAAATAGGACCAAAAAGTTCAACGCGCCACTCCTGGTTTCTGATCGAGCTGGACCGGAGTAAAGTCATGTGTTCAGGCCAACTGTGATGAAGTGGGGCTTGGATACATGGGCCAGGTTCATCCCACTGAAGATTTTACCTCCTCAAGTTTGTGTGAGGAACTGCAGTTTGCATTGGCGGGGGTCACGAGTAGGTCGTTGTCGGCATAATGAGCATGTCAGGCATCACGGACGGTTGCTGTTGTGGCCCAAAGAGCCAGTCGTCGTTGAAGCTTCGCATTGGCGATTGACTCAGGCTGCCGAAGTTGGTGCGAAGAGCAGGTCACATTGGACCTTCAAGATGGCAGTAGACGCAGACGGTTGCTAGCGGCATGAAGAGAAGGTTTCACTGGAGCTTTGCATTGGCCGTCATTGTGGACGGTCACTGTCAGGGTAAGGAGCAGATCCCGCTGGCGTTTCGCATTGCAGTCATCATGGGTGGCCGTTTCTTGGCTCGAAGAGGTCACTTCGCTGTTGCAAGGAGCTCAAAATGTCTGAATCTTCACTTGGGTTCAGGAGGAGTACACACTGATGCCAGCCAAGGGTCCAGAACCTGGGGAGGCACCTCTTGGGAATCACGACTCACTCCAGCAGAGGCCAGCAGCAGGGGCCAGGCAGGTCCAGGTGGTGCTGGTCAGCTAGGCAGTTGCAAAGAGGCCTCTAGAAGCTTGTTGTGTCCCTGTAGCTCGAACAGGAGGTCAGCAAACAAACCCTTGGAGTTATGTTTGGGTTCAAGGCAAGCAGGTCCAGTCTTCCTTCTTCTGACAGCAGGGCAGTCCCTCTTCTGATTGTTCCACAGGTCCAGGAATGTTCGGATGAGAGGCTCTGAGAGTGCCATTCTTATACGTCATCTAATGGGCTTGCAATTTGGATTAATCTCTCTGAAATCCTATGGTTATGGACATAGGGCCATGGAGGTCTCTGACAGACAATGCCGCCTCTGTGCAAAGGGAGAGAAGTCATTGACACATGTACTTTGCATGTGTGGCAAATTGCTCCCATTATGGAAGTTCTGGCTCCAGCCGGTATGGCGCATTTTAAATGTCAGGACCTGCCGAGGTGCCATATAAGCCTGCTTGAGAGGATAATCAGCCCAGTTAGCTGCCCGTTCTGTGAAATTTATGCAATTTGCAGCCACACAGCTTGGGTCCCTCCAGGCCAGGGAACTTCCTCCATGCTGAGTCTCTCACTACGATAATGATTGTCTCGCCAGGGTTGGGCAGGCCTGTCAACCAATCAACCCTGCATCTGATTGTGCATAAGTGTAGAAGGGGGATAAAGGGGAGTCTTTTAAAGTGTGGAGAAAAGGGCTGTCTATCACTGTAATTCTTTTATGTTTTTTATGATCGCTTTTATACTTTAATGTTTTATCTAATTTTGTGTTCTTATCCTGTTGTGACGAATCTTAATTGCAATGATTTTAATTAATTGTGCAAATTAAGGCTTATCTGTCTATCAGCCATTCTTATACCCAGTGCCAGCATGTGAATGGAGGAGGCCTCCTTTGTATAACCTTTCCCCTTTCCTTGGTCTGGCTGTAAACTGTCTAGGGTAACAAAGGGCAGGTAGACTTAGGTCTGAACTGCATTTGTTAGTGGCAGAGCAGTCAGCCTTAGGAGTCAGGAAGAGGGTAGGCACAGTCCTCAGGCTACCCCTTTGAAGCCCAGGAAGGGCTTAGTACAACTACCTATGACATCCTGCTCAGGAGAGGAAAACCCTGCCCCACACTTAAGGACCTTTTGTCCCCACATCTGGAAGGAATATGCAACACCACAGAAAAGCCATTCACAATCATGTGCCCCTGGACACTGGCAGAAAGGCACATTTGGCTTAGGCATAAAAATGCCAACTTTCTACAACTGGCTTTTCAAGATTGTAACTTAAAATCAAACTTTACCATTAAAGAGGATTTTAAATTACAATTCAAATGGATTGAAGAAGTATTTCTCTATCTTTTCCCAAACTGAAGGCAGGCGTAAAGTGCACAGAGTCCAAAGGCCAACAAAAACAGGTTCAGCAAAGGAAGGCAAAAATCTGGGGTGACCATGGAGAAAAGACCAAGTCAAATAGAGCCAGAAGGGGGCTCATGAAAATGCCATTCTTGCTTTACTATTTCTTATAAGTGAAGTATTGGTAATATTAGGTCTCCCAGGCAGCTATAGCTGTCTATATTGAGACCTAAAGAGTCTTATGCTTATACGTCCCTACATATTTCCATTCCCTTTACTTGCGTAATTATATCAGCCACTGTTGTGCATCCTTGCTGTGATGACCCTGTTTCTGATGGTACTCTGACTGTCCCACACTAAACATATCCTGTCCTATATGCTGCTAGGTTACAGTGCTTCTCTCTCTCTAGTCTATGGTCCTTGACTTTTTCTAGTTCCTGTTCTCTTTCCCCAGGTAATCCTCAGCTTAGATTACCAACACACCTCAAAAGTTGGGGAATGAATGGTCTGGAGACCAGTTGATGTGGGTATGGAATAAAATAAGTCTGGCAGGACAAACAAGAGGGCCCTTCTGGGAAGGAATGAGTCAAACTCTGATGACTAACCAGATCATCATCTCAAAGAGGCCCCCTGAGGTGTGCAACACAGGGATATGAAAGGGGGGTTACAATATGCATAGTCAGTCTGGATCATTTATGTTCTACTCCACACCTTACATAGGCAGGGCACTCTACCAACCCACTATGCGGTAGGTCATCAATCCATAACCCTAACATGGGGAAAAGGGTAGGGAGATTATTGAAGCTGGAAGGTCAGGGTTAAGGATGATCTTAGAGGTACGATATATTTTTCTTCTCATGTTATTTCTGCCCTCTTAGCATTCCGAGGCTGCATCTCTCTATCCCTTAAGGCACTCCAAATGGAGTCTTGTCCCACTACTCCAAAAGCGGTCAGCTTGCCCAGAAATTCAGATGTAACAACTAGTGCTGCATGTTGCCCATACCCACTATTTTACCTGTTTGAAGCTACCAGATCCTGAAGACCCTTTCTCTGTGCAATGTATTCCTCACATCTAGCCACAATCAGTCACCCACAAGTGGTGACAGAGGTTGCATCTGGAGGGTGTAGATATATCCTCAATCACAATGGCGTAGTTACACCAACAGCCAAAGGAGAGCAAATAGCTATTACAGGTATGTGAAAGAGCCAACAGGGAGCTATTCCAAAATGCAGAACTTCGACCAGATGGTCCAAGCTATTGCTAAGGAAAATACTGCGGAGGCATTTACAGAAGCTTGGGCATAATTAAAAGCTATAGAAGTTTCAACGAGGAGAGAAACCCACCTCTTCTTTATGACATTAGAATGTTCAGCATCTTAGGAGGGCTGGCTGCTTGATAAATATGTCTATTACATTGGTGCAGGCCCCTAAAGCCAGGAACTAGGAGCTGGGTAAGGTGGACACACCTAAAACCCTCTATTTTCACAGCAAAGATGCATGCAATCAATTGTTTCAATCTGCACCAACGAGGGGCATGGTGTCCATCCATCTAAACTAAATTCTGGGATCCCTTCCAAACAGAATGAAAATTAGGGTAGAACAATATTTTAGAGTTATAATTAATGACTCTGTTGACACCGCCAAGGCAACGAGCTTCAGGTCCTAGATTTCATCCTTCCAGACAGAAATGAATCCTACCTCATTCGAAACAATGTCTACACCCAAAGAGCCCATACGAATTACCTCATCATCCCCTCCCCGGCTTCTCTTCATTACAAAATGAGACCATCCCGCCTCACCAGACACCCATTACCACGTATAATTAAAATAAAAGAACCCTCCCCTCCTCCTGTTTTTCATTTGTCTTACCATGCGCGTTCTTACCATGCCAGCCACATGCGGTGCTGCGGCTGCAACGTTAATGTGAAGAGGAATTTCTTTGAATGGTCATGGAAGGATTGGATTTCAATTTTAGAGCTTGTTGGGCACAGCAGAGCAGGCCTGACATGCTTCCCCACCAGGTACGCCGCTGGGCAGGTCCGCGTTGCGGGCTGAAGAGGTGTCTCCTTTCCGGGCAGGGAGAACAGTGTTCAACCAGCTTGCGGTGGCTGGGGCTGGTCTTCCAGGTCACTGAAGGGTTCGGTAGATTGCTGCACTGACTGGTGAGATGCAGAGTTCTCCTCAATGCCGGCATTAACCAACAAACAGTAAAGGCCTCATTGGGGGTCAATTTTTATTATTCTTTACTGTAATTTGCATATGGGCCTTCTGATTGGAGGAGTTAGGGATTCCATTTTTATTGGCATTTACTGAGATGGGGGGGGGGGTGTGACCGGGATTGGTGCTTCTCTCAGGTTAGGCCTTATTATTTAAAGTAAGGTTCCTTCCCTTAGCCATTTTATGCAACTAAAAGTAGTCACATTTTGTCCTCATTGAAGGATGAAGGCCCCATTCCAGCCAGAAGAAACAGGTCTATGGATTCTAATGAGCCACCAGCCTTGATCTCTGCAGCGGAGGTTCAAGCAATGATTAAGGCAGTGGTTTCTAGGACTTTGGATTAAAGAGCTAAAACGAAGTCAAAGAAGAAGCTTACTGGTGGGGTTGCTGTTTACACATCATTAGATTCCTCTGCCTCAGAGACTGATACCCCTTTGATGTCATCTGGGAAATATGTGCAAAGAGAGGACTCCGACATTTTGGAGCCAATTAGGCAGAATTTCAGATTTTCTCCTTTCCTAGGTCAGGAAACCAAAGAGGGCCTCCTGCCACAATATGTAAAGGCTCCAGTCTTCGCTATGTTTATTCATGGTAGAATTAAGGATTTATTCCCGGAAGAATGGTGAAGCTTGACCGTTCTACGATGACAAGGTTTTTGCAAAAGCTCTATTCTTTGGAGAAGGGGATGAGTCTCTTCCACATAATGTTAAAGTTGATGCCATCTTGGCCACTCTGAATGGGGAACTGCCATAAATCATGAGGACTGTTCACCTTCAGATGCTACCAACAAGATGGTGGAGGGAGCTTTAAAGGAAGCATTTGCTGGAGAATATCTGGTGCTAAAGGCTGGAATCTACTCAGCCTATGCAACTCAATCACTAGTCTTGGACTTTGAGAAGTTGGCCATGGCAATTCAGGAGGAAATCGACTGTTCAGAGCTGCTGGTGGGTGTGGAGCAAGAGGCCAAATTTGTAGCAGATATATCTTCAGACATTCTGAAGGTCTCTGCTATGGTTACAGGATCAGTGGTAATGGCAAGGAGAAATTTGTGGATGAGGGACTGGAGAGCGGGCTCTTCAGAGAAATCGGTTCTACTTAAAATCCCCTTTGAAGGAAAGATGAGAGCAGTTAGATAATTATGATTACTAAGGCTTTCAAAGACCAGAAGCATGTCATGTGCCTTTTACAGGGAAATCCTATCCACTCAAAACCACTGAGCATTCTTCCTATCACTCAGCCAGAAAGGATTCCAAGCCTTACTCAGATTGACAGAGAAAATTCCAGCCTAAGAAATCGCCAAGTACTACCATTTCCAAGGTGCAACAGGGTCCCCCTAAGGGGAAGTCCTGACAATTATTGGACAGAGGCCACTTATCCAGTAGGAGACAAGCTTTCTTATTTTCTGTCGGCCTGGGAAGAAGATGTGTCAGATCAATGGGCATCGAGTATTGTCAGGAAAGGCTATCACATAGACTTTGCCAAGCTGCTGCCGAGTGGGGCACCATCCGTACTCCTGTCTCCAAGGATCCAGTAAAAAGCCAAGCTCTGTAGAGGGGGGTTCAGGCCCTTTTGGAGAAAAGAGCTATTGTTCGGGTTCCCGTTTCAGAGCAGGAGGGAGAAACCTATTCCGTTATGTTCTTGTGGAGAAAGCTTCTGGAGACTTTAGGTCAGTTCTAGACCTCAAAAGAGTGAATGCATCGGTCAGAACAGTGCACTTCAAAATGGTCACTTTACAGTCAATAATTCCAATGGTAAACAACTAGAACTATATGACATCAACAGATTTTCAGAACGCTAATTTGCACATTCCTATGGCAAGAGAGCATCAAATGTTTCTGCGGTTCACTATAGGCGACCATCATTTTCAGCTCACAATATTGCAATTGGCCTGAAGTCAGCCCTAAGAGTATTTACAAAGATTCGGGCTTCAATGGTGGCATTAGTTCACCATCAAGGGATTTTCCTTCATCCTTACTTGGACGACTGGCTTATTCATTCTCCATCCAAGAATCTGACTCAGAAGCACTCTGGGGTGGTACTATCCATTTTACAAAGGCACAGTTTTCTTATAAATCTGGGACAATCCAACCAGCACATGGCCGACAGTTTATCGGGGCAAGATGCTGCACCAATATTGGTCTAGTCACTTTGCCGGACAACAGGGTAACAAAGATTCAGTCTCATATCTCGAATCTTCTGACTTTGACAACTCCCATGGCTTCCGCATGGCTCCAGGCCCAAGGGGGTTTGGCGGCAACAGTGTTTCTTTGTTCCTTGGTCCAGGTTCCATCTACACAAGCTGATGGCTCACATGTTACCACACTGGTCCCCCTTTTGCAGCCTCTGACTGTTCAGATCCCTCTTTCCCTCCAGGTACAGGTGGCTTTAAAATGGTGGTTAAAGAAGGAACATCTAATAGAATCCATCTCTCCCTTCCACCACCCAGGATTGTCACAACAGATTCCCATCTGTCAGGTTGGGAGGCATGGATGGGAGTATGCCACATCACAGGATCATAATCTCCTTCCCAGAGCAGGAGGTTGTCCAACTGGAGAGAGCTGGAGGCAGTGCGGTTAGCCCTAAGGATCTTTTCTCATCATCTAAAGGGAGCAGTGGTCCTAAGCAGAACAGACAATGTAACAACCGAAGCTTATGTCAACAGACAAGAGGGGAAAAAATTGCAATCACTGATGAAGATTGCGAGCAGGCTGTTTCGTTGGGCAGATTCCAGACTGATCTCCATCTCTGCAATACATATCCAGGGGATAGCCAATACTCTGGCAGACAATCTGAGCAGGGACATTTCCTCCTCAATGGATTTTTGTTTCCATCAGAGGATATTTGTGGAAATATCAATCAGATGGGGAAATCCAGTGATAGATCTTTTGCAACCTTTCTCAACACCAAAGTGACAAGATTTTGTTCAAGAGGGAAGGAGGATCATGCTTGGGCTGTGGACACTATCTCATGCAAATGGCCTGAAGGTCTTCTTTATGCCTTTCCCCTTTCCCTCTCATCTCCAGATTTCTACTCAGGGTGAGGATGGAGTGAGCTTCGGTAATTCTGATAGCACCGACATGGCCCTGCTTCTCTTGGTATTGCCTCCTAGTGGGGATGAGGCAGGCAGAGGAATGAAGACTACCTCTGAACCCCTCCCCACTTCAATTCCCAGTGTTACAACAGGAAATTCTATCCAAGATGAAACAAGCGACTTGGATGTTGAAAGGCTAGGGTTACTGAATAGGGGAGTTCCTGAGAGTCTGGCTGATACTCTGCAGGATTCTAGAAAATCTTCAAGTTTACATTCATACTTAAGCCACTGGCATTCCTTTAGTAAGTGGTGTCAGTCCAAGGAATTAGATTCCACTCCCTCAGATTTGTTTGAGGTTATGGTTTTCCTTCAGGTTGGTGCTTACCTGGGTCTAAATGTGGCTACCCTTGAACTTCAGTTGCCAACATTTAAAGCTATTAGAAGCTCTTGGAATAGCCTATCAGATGAGGAAGGTTTAGTTGGTTGTCTTTTCAAGGGCCTGAGTAATATTCTTCCTTCTCCTAGGAAACAATTCCCTTCTTGCGATCTGTCCTTAGTTTTAGAAGATTTGATGGGTCCTCCATTTGAACCTCTGGAAAGAATAGATCTCAGGACTTTGACTCTAAAGACTTTCTTCTTAGTAGCTGTGACTTCAGCCAGGCGTTTGAGAGAATTGGGTGCTTTATCTTTTAAGCATCCTTATTGTAGGATCTTTGGGGACCGAATTATTTTGAAACCTCTTCTGCCCCTCGTTCCCAAGGTTTATTCCCCCTTTCACAGGGATCAGGAGTTGATTATACCTTCATTTTGTGATTCTCCTACCTCAGAGGAGTAGGTCAAGCTATATAATCTGGATGTCAGGAGGGCACTTCTGATATATTTGGACATGGTGGCTTCCTTTAAAGTTTCTGATTCATTATTTGTGAATTTTGGACCTGTATATAAGGGGTTAAAACCATCAACTTCATCTTTAAGTCAATGGGTTAGGTGTTTGATTTCTTTGGCTTACAAAGCGGTAGGCCAGATTTCACTTGACTTAAGGTAGATCTACAAGATCTATGTCAACCTCATTGGCTGAAACAGGGGGCTTCTCTAGCTGAAATCTGTAGCGCAGCCAACTGGACTTCCCCTTTGACCTTTGCCTCTCACTATAGAATCATGCAGGAAATTGAACTTTCTGATGTATTTGGTTCTAGAATTTTGGCCACCATGAAGTAATAATAGTGGACTTCTATTCCTTTGATTTGGGTTCATACATGGTAATGGATGTCTGGTGAGGCGGGATGGCCTCATTTTGTAATGAATAGAAGCGAGGGAAGATAACTCAGAATAATGTAATTACCGGTAAGTAATTGGGGCATTCCCCTCTTCAGCTAGGCATAGGAAGCACAAATTATTCACCCACTCTTCACTGGTCCCTATGCTTACAGTGCGGCAAAAGAGGATTTTTCATTCATGACTGCTCCAGTGGATAACCAGCCATAACATGGAGGTAGCAGATAAAGCCAGTAGACCATCCAGGTTAAAACACAACATTTTCTAATAAACATCTATCTAAATGTGGAACAGACCTACGTTTTGTAGACACAGACTCTTCGTATATACTTCTTTGACCAAGCCTAGAGATCCCATTTTGACCCTTGGGGTTTTACATACATACCACATGTTGTATGACTCAAAGATGCTTCTCCAGGCTATGGGTAAATAAATTATCCTATTTTATAATCCAAGTCAGATTCTTCATCTCTTGTACAATCTGGTTATAGGAACAAACGTACAATCCGTCTTTCTTATATCCTCTTCTAGGATAGACTGCTGGCTCAGCGGTCCACTGCTTTTCAAAAGGTTGATGCCAGTTGATGCCAAATGTCTCAAAACAGTACAATCCTTCAAAGTGCGCCTCTGGTGACTACAGTCTTGCTGGCATGAAATCTGCAGGAGCAAGGCCATTGCAATCCCATATAATCTACCCAGTGTAAATTTCAACTTCCGTCACTCCACCAACCCCAAGATGCAAGAACGAATCGCGAACATTACCAAAAGAAAAAGTGAACTTTGCTCCTGGAAATAGAAGCAAACCAGCCAGCTCCTTGTAATAT
This sequence comes from Calotriton arnoldi, assembly GCA_963921515.1. Taxonomy (NCBI): domain Eukaryota; kingdom Metazoa; phylum Chordata; class Amphibia; order Caudata; family Salamandridae; genus Calotriton; species Calotriton arnoldi. The sequence goes on along the minus strand of CAWUFW010024954.1, from coordinate 8,075 downwards.
AAGGAGCCTACATTTCAAGAACCTAAACACATTCCATTCTGAAATGACTGAACAAAGGTCATGCAATGATGCCTGTTGGTCAGATGTTGGGCAGAGTTAGAATTATGAGGTTGAGGAAGGGTAAATGAAAAATGGGGTGCCACTGTTCTTGGTCTCTGAGGTACGTCAAGAAATATAGACTGTTTGGTTAAAGTGCTGCTAGAATGGGTTATCATGGTTAACGTGTTGCTAGAATGAGTTATCATTTAGTTTTCACCAAATGCTAGTCTTAAACACCTTGAAAGGTTCTTACATTTGAATGTTAAGAGCAATGCTGTGTTTGGCAGCTGCATGAGATACTCCCACCTCTGCAAATTATATTTAAAAGTTGCAGTCTTTTTGATGAAGGTTAGGCAGCAGTGCACTTTACTGATGCTCATATTCCATCAACAATTTTTTCTTTACATTGCTAGGGGAAAAAGCACAGCTGTTATCAATACACGTTGCAATGAGTCATTAAAAAGAATCACAAACGAGTCAGCTTATTAAACCGAGGCTCTTCACAACTCGCCCTTGAATTGAATGAACCGTACAATTTATTTGACCTTGATACTAAAAAAAACAGCAAGCATGATGGAGGGACTGCTTTTGAGAACATATTATTAGAGTTAAATAAGGCAAAATGTTCATTACGTATAGTTTTTTTCAAAATATGTTATCAGAGTTAAATGAGGTAAGGTTATAAATATGTAAAAACAACAGTAGTGTGTGCTTCTGTTGTGAGCTAGTCAAATACATTTTCCGATCCATCATCTTGTCCACGCGCTTCTACCATTGTCATGGGGAGGTATTAGACCCGGTTAAGAAATCGCCATTTTACATGCACATGTTCTTAAGTTGCCTTCTCTCCCCTTTAACACGATGACATTTGACACATATTCATTTGCGTGTATACACAGGATAATATTCCTCAAACTCAATTTGCTTACAATACCATTTCATAGGCACTATATCAAACCACCTTGAACACTCTGCACAAGGGCTAAGTTCAGCATGCAAGATGTTGCTATTTGTTTTTGGCTGCTCAGCGACTAAGCTATCACAATAAGATAAACAATATCAAACTAACTAGGGCTTCAGCATGGTAACATGGAGGATGTTAATATATATATGACATCAAGCCTTTGTTTATTCAGAGGAGCATTTCGCTGGCACTGAGAGGTTGGTCCATGCGAGAATTCCAGCTCAGCTGATTCCTGTCACCTCATGCGAGGGATGCTGTCCCTTTCTACACCAAGATGGGCAGCTTACTGACACTGACCCACAGGTAATGGGGAGTTAGACCACCCGGATAGGGATTTGGCAGATCCACTCACCTTAGACACGATAGAGTAGAATGCGATAGGTAGGAGTACACTATATTACAGTACTTGTGTGCAAGCATATAGTTTCCTGTAATCTACAAAATGGTTGAATTCATCTTTTTCACCATTCTCGTAATGCTAATCACATTATTCTGTTTCCTTCTATTAATCATTGCAGCGCACGCATTTTACTCAAGAATCACAATGCTTCAATAAATATTGAAACTGCCTTTTGAGTATTTCTTGTGAAACTCTTTGGGTATGCATACGTAACTGAGCGAAAGGGTTCTCGATCTGTTACCATGATTTCCTTGGGGGATTAGGGCTGTCATGTTCTGAGGTTGCATGCACATTTGTTACCCTGTAAGGTTATGGGTACAGATGGTGCACTGTGAGCTAGCAGGACTATAGGCCAACATATCATGAGGGGTGCTCAGAATCAGTCTCGCACCAGTCCAATGTTTATGTTGTCCAATAAACACGCAATTTTATTTGTGGACGTACAAGCCGTACAACACCATCTGCTCTCAACTGAACCTCAGAAACAATATATGCAGCACTTATTTTTGAGATGCTCCTGCTCGCTTCGAAGCACTTGGCTGTTCGTCGGACCCTGGCCTGTACTATATAAAATTCTGAGAAGATGGATGCACTCATGCCTATGTTACAACCAATAAAATGGAAGCAGGACACCTCAACTGTTCCTAAGGGAACCTGGGTGTAAACAGAAAATTGCAAGGACAATGGTCCCAAGGATTAATTAAAAAGCCAGACAATTATTCATCAATACATAACAAGTCAACAAGTATATGTAATGGTTAAAAATAAAAAGCAGCAGTGAACCCACACAAACATACAAATGATCCAACAACATAACCATAGGGACGAACCTGGAGAGACCAAGAGGTTTAACTTCATTCACTTCTGTGCCTATGTGATACCATATATATATTTATAGGCACTGAAGTGAATGAATATGTATGTATATATATATATATATATATTCACTGAAAAAACCATAGGTTTTAGGGACAGTTATAGTTAGTTGGACATTTCACTCGTAAAAAACCCGTGAAATTCCCCCGTTATAGTTAGTTCAGCTAACTATAACTCGCGCCCCCGCAATGCACTGCTGATGACGTCACATATTACATCACTCATGACATGGTCAGTGACATCACTGATGACATCACTGATGACATCTCAAATGACATCACTGATGACATCATGCAGTGACTGTGTTTCTGTAAAGTTTAAATATTTTTAATATATATAGGAAAAGACGTATTGAAGAATGAGTGGGTGTATAAGTGTCTGTATGGATGATTTAGTAGGTGCGTGACTGACTCTATAAGTGAGTGATTTAACGTATCTTACTGAATGCATGGGTTAGGGACTAAACTGGGTGAATGTCTGTATCCGTCTGTCTGTTGCTGTGTAAGTGGCTGCATGTGTTTGTGAATAGCTACATGAGTGTCTATATGAGTTATTGAATGGTTGTCTGAGTATCTGTATGGGTGCCTGAGTGTTTGTGTGGGAGGGGTGTGTGCGACTCTGTGCATAGATGTGTGAGTGGGTGATTCACTGGGTGGATGGTTTCAAGAGTGCATCTGTGATAGACTGTATGGGTGGGTAAGTGTGTGTAAGAGTGTGTTAGTGAGTGAATGTATGTTCCAGTGGTACATGTGTGACTAACTACATATGTGAAAGGCAGTATATATGTGTGTTGGAGTATATAAATAGCTATAAGCGAGAGTGAGTGATTGTGATAGTGGCTGTATGGATGAGTGTGTGCTTGTATCAGTGATTGTATAAGAGCGTAACAATGTGCTAGTATTTGTATGATTAAGTGAGCTGGTGTGTGTATAACTGTATAGGTGAGTAAATGGCAGTGTGTTTAATTATTTGCATGACTGACTAGGTGTGTGAGTACCTCTATGGATGAGTGGCGGTGTTTGAGTGTCTATATAGGAGTAAGAGTGCATATGATAGTCCTGTACTGAGTGACCATAAGTATGAGTGACTGTACGGGTGAGTGAGTGGATGTGTGTGTATAGACCTAAGAATCAGTGAGTGGGTATGTAGTTATTGGTGTTGGAGTGTCTATGGTTTTGCGAATGGCAGTCTGTAATTTAGAGTGGGTGTATCAAAGGTTATATTAGGGTGTGAGGAGGTGCATCAGATTATCACGTGGATGATGTCATCAGTGATGTCATCAGTGATGTCATGTGAGATGTCATCAGTGATGTCATCAGTGATGTCACTGACCATGTCATGAGTGATGTAATATGTGACGTCATCAGCAGTGCATTGCGGGGCGCGAGTTATAGTTAGCTGAACTAACTATAACGGGGGAATTTCACGGGTTTTGTATGAGTGAAATGTCCAACTAACTATAACTGTCCCTAAAACCTATGGTTTTTTCAGTGAATTTCAAAGGTTTTTTAAATGCTAATTTCTAACTATAACGTGCCTGAAACCTATGGTTTTTTCAGTGAATTTCAAAGTTTTTTAAATGCTAATTTCTAACTATAACGCCCCTAAAACCTATGGTTTTTTCAGTGAATTTCAAAGGTTTTGTAAATGACAATTTTTAAATGTATTAATTGTTATATTTATTTTTTTGATACTGATTTACTACATTTTTTAAAACTATTTATTTTTAGATATTTTATTTATTAAATTACATTGTAATTACATTATACATTACATTACAAAATATACTTTCTCAGAATGAATTACTTTAGTTTAAATACTTTGCAAATAGGCAATAGAGTTTTAAGTACAGTAGTTACAGTTGTTGCAATGGGCAACACAATTTCAAACACAATGCAACATTGAGCTCAATGTGAATTTCTAGTTAAATGCAATTAGTTACTTTATGGATTACTTTTCTAACCACAGGACTGGATCCTAGATTCAGTCCTGGGACATCTCCTGTAAACAGTTGAGTAAAAGCGTTTTGGTTACAGTAGTGATTTTTAAGGAATATTATTGTATTTTAAAAGTTGACACTTAGAAACTTTTTCACATAGAATCACCAATGTTATCCTATGGGAGGAAATTCACTTAGCAGGTAAGTAGTGTTATCGTTACTTTTTCTTACTCAGTGTTGGATCCTGGATCCAGCACTGGTGCATCTCCTGTAAACAGTTGAAAGAATGCGTTTAAGTCATACAGGCGATTTTTAAGGAATATTTGTAGTTTGTGAAAATCGACACTTTGAAACTTTTCTGCTGAAAACCAGACAATGGATTCCTATGGAAGGAAATACAAGTTACTGGTAAGTACGGTTAGAATTACTTTTCAGGGTCAGTGCTGGGCTAAAAGATGCAGCACTGGGTTCTCTCCTGATAACAGGTGAGTAAATCGGAATTCGTAGTTCGGTTGATTTTAGAGGAATATTATAAAGTTCCAAAACTCCACACTTAGAAGAATTTCCAAGTGAAACCAGTCAATGTTAGCCTATGGAAGGAAATTCAAGTTGCTGGTAAGTACGGTTAAAATTACTTTTCAGTATCAGTACTGGGCTGAAAGATGCAGCACTGAGGTCTCTCCTGATAACAGGCGAGTAAATCGGAATCCGTATTTCGGCTGATTTTAGAGGAATATTATAAAGTTCCAAAACTGCACACTTAGAAGAATTTCCAAGTGAAACCAGTCAATGTTAGCCTATGGAAGGAAATTCAAGTTACTGGTAAGTACGGTTAGAATTACTTTTCAGGATCAGTACTGGGCTGAAAGATGCAGAACTGAGGTCTCTCCTGATAACAGGTGAGTAAATCGGAATTCGTATTTCGGCTGATTTTAGAGGAATATTTGTATGTTTCAAAAATCGACATTTAGAAACTTTTTCAGCAAAAAGCAGGCAATGATATCCTATGGAAGGAAATTCAAGTTACTGGTAAGTACGGTTAAAATTACTTTTCAGGATCAGTACTGGGCTGAAAGATGCAGCACTGAGGTCTCTCCTGATAACAGGTGAGTAAATCGGAATTCGTATTTCGGCTGATTTTAGAGGAATATTATAAAGTTCCAAAACTCCACACTTAGAAGAATTTCCAAGTGAAACCAGTCAATGTTAGCCTATGGAAGGAAATTCAAGTTACTGGTAAGTACGGTTAAAATTACTTTTCAGGATCAGTACTGGGCTCAAAGATGCAGCACTGAGGTCTCTCCTGATAACAGGTGAGTAAATCGGAATTCGTAGTTCGGCTGATTTTAGAGGAATATTTGCACAATGGTGAAGGAAGGGGGTGGGGCCTGAGGTGACATGTCTGCAAACACGCACTGTGGCGCATTTTAAGTTGGAGAATTAATTCCTCCTCAATCCCGAATGTCCCTAGGGGCCAACTGGCCCACCAGATACCTCCAGTATGCGCCAGAGAGCTGCGTTGCAGAGAGGTGTTCAGAGGCCACGCCCCTTTTACAACACTCTGCAACGCAGCTCCGTGGCGCTTACTGGAGGTACCTGGTGGGCTAGTTGGCCCCCAGGGACCCTCAGGATTGAAGGGGATTTAATTCCCCATCTTAAAACGCGCCATGAGGCCTGTTTGTACACATGTCACCTGAAGCCCCGCCCCCTCCCTTCACCACTGTGCAAACGCGCCCTGTGGCGCGTTTTAAGTTGGGGATTAAGTCCCCTTGAATCCTGAGGGTCCCTGGGGTCCAACTATCCCACCAGGTACCTCCAGTAAGCGCCACAGAGCTGCGTTGCAGAGAGGTGTAAAAAGGGGTGTGGCCTCTGTACACCTCTCTGCAATGCAGCCCCCTGGCGCATACTGGAGGTTCCTGGTGGGCTAGTTGGCCCCAGGGACCCCCAGTATTCAAGGGGAATTGTTTCCCTCTGCAAACGCGCCAGGGGGCGCGTTTGCAGAGTGGTAAAGGAAGGGGGCGGGGCCTGCGGCACGATCGTTTTTGGTTTTTTTGGATTTTTTTTTCCTTGAAGAGGGGCTGTGTGGCCCCCCTTCCTTTTTCCTTTTTTTGGGCCCTGGGGACCCCATCCCCCAGGGCCTTACCCCTTTTTTTCTTTTTTTTTTTTTTAAAACGGGAAGGGGGCCGCGTGGCCCCCCTCCCATGGCCGATTCCGGCCCCGGGGACCCCATCCCCCGGGGCATGGCCACTCTTTTTATTATTTTTTTAAGGAGGGGGGCTGTTTTATTAGAAAGCCCCGGGGGGTGGCGGTCCCCGGGGCTTGGGGGGCCTTAGAGAACCCCCCATTAACTATAAACCCACCCCCCCGCATGCCCCCGGGACTTGGGCACCCTGAGCGCATCCCGCCGATTTTTTTTTAAAAAAATGCTTTTTTCTGCCCAGGGGGTCCTTGTGGGACCCCCTGAGCAGACATAGGGGGTCAGGGTGTTTCTACCCTGCCCCCTTTGTGCGTTTTGCGCACTTGTTTCTTCTGGGTTTTTTTCCTAATCGGCAGGATCCGCGCACCCTGAGCTCATCCTGCCGATTTGAAAAAATTATTTTTTCTGCCCAGGGGGTCCTTGTGGGACCCCCTGAGCAGACCTAGGGGGTCAGGGTGTTTCTACCCTGCCCCCTTTTTGCGCTTTGCTCACTTGTTTCTGTCCCTCGGTTCTACCGAGGGACAAAATGGCTGCCAACACTTCCTGATTTGGAGTGTTGACAGCCAATTAGCATGCAGCTCGTGGTCGGGAGGGTACGCGGACCCTACTCGGCCATAGATATATATGTGACTTAACTTTTGATTTTCTCAGGAACTACTGAACGGATTTACACCATTTAACAAAAGGGTTCTTTCTGAACGAAGAACTACCTCTTTGCCAAATTTGGTGTAATTCTGTTCAGCAGTTCGGGCTGTAGCCGTGTCTAAAGTTTCCTATGGGAAAATGAATGGGGAAAACACGTTTTGGGACCCCCTTTTTCTCGGCCCCCGCTTGACGAATCACCCTGAGACTTTCAGAGTAGGAGCGGACCGGAGCGGGCCATAAAGTTTGAAAATTTCGCGAAGATTCGTCAACCGACGCAAGAGTTATTTCAAATAGAATGTCGCCGATTTCCTATGGAAAATAGGTCCTGACTATAACTATCTACTGGCGACCGCCAGTAGATAATATATATATATATATATATATATATATATATATATTCACGCTCAGTTTCCGTCTTCATTCCTTCACTCACGACCGGGTGCTTTGTAACGTGGTGACGGACACCACGCTTATACTATTCCAGGGTCAATAAACACCAGCACTCACGGGAACGTAGTCTCCCAGATTTTATTGGGATTCCTCAACACGACCAGACGCGTTTCGGCTGCCGCCTTTTTCAAGCGGCAGCTGAAACGCGTCTGGTCGTGTTGAGGAATCCCAATAAAATCTGGGAGACTACGTTCCCGTGAGTGCTGGTGTTTATTGACCTTGAGCCTGGAAGAATATATATATATATATATATGTATTCACAGAAAAAAACAAAGGTTACAAGGACGTTATAGTTAGGCTGACATTTCACTCGCACAAAACCAGAGAAATTCAGCCGTTATAGTTAGCTGAGCTAACTTTAACTCGTGCCCCCGCAATGCACTGCTGATGATGTCACATATTACATCACTCATGACATTTTCAGTGACATCACTGATGACATTTCAAATGACATCACTGATGACATCACTGATGACAGCATCCAGTGAGTGAGTGTTTCTAAAAGGTTTAAGAATGTTTTATATATATATATATTCACTAAAAAAAACAAAGGTTACAGGGACGT
>CAWUFW010024953.1:0-52116 GCA_963921515.1 Calotriton arnoldi | reverse complement strand
TTTTGGCGATGTTTATCGCACGTTCTTGTGAATATCCCCCTTTGTTTCTCCTCTTTCATTCCTCTTTCTATGTGTGCTACATACCTCCGTGGATTGTTTCTGTGCAGAAAGGTGCCCCTTCCTGCACTTAAACAATCCTGCCTACAACACAGGCACCCTTGCAACATGGTGCAAGGGTGCCGGCGTTGGCGCTAGGCTGCTGAAACGGCACCAGTGCAGTGGAAAGGACAGGAATGGACAATAGTGGATAAATACGGTGCATTCCTGCCCTTCCATTTTGACGTAGGGCATTGCAGAAGGGTAATTTGCTGCTCTGCCCTATGCCAAATCCCCATAAATTTGGCACTTAATTTATATCTTTTCCAACTTTGCATGTATGCTGTTTAATACACCACACATGCAAAGTTAGGAACATTTTAAGGAAAGAAAGCTTTTTTCAAATGTTACACCTGCCTCGCGGAGGTGTACATTTTTGTTGCAAAACCCTGTCTACCTCTTTTAGCATATAGTCCTTTGTGTCAAAATCAATCGGTGGTTGCATTGTAATGCCCACGTGCCACTTATAAAATACCCGCTTGGTGCAAGTTAGTTCAAAGTTGCTCAAAGTGCTACTTTGCTTTTCCTTAGGATTACTTTTGATTGCAAATCAAGATTTTTGCTGAAAAGTAAATCCCAATTCATTACCTCCATCTGGGTTGCGTCACTTTTTGTAATGCTGCACCGCTTAAACCTTGATAAATTTGACCCTGAAAGTCTGTCATTAGTGCAGTGGTTCAGAGAAGAATGCCTCTTCCCCTGGTCCTTATCCTCTTAACTCAGTTGAAGAACCATTGGATGCAACAGAGCATCCAGTTTTCACATGATAGCAGTTAAACTGTAAAGGTAGCATCAGGTTGTAGAGTTGCTGATTTTCAAAAAAAAACCAATAAAACCAAAAAATAAACAAAAGTAAGCATTTTGAAAAATTCACTATTTCGAGCATGTAATGAGCAATTAAGTTCCACACGGTAGTTGTAAAATTTGCAAAGCTCTGTGACAGAATGCACACTCTCATTAATATTGATAGACGCGCATCAGTAGAACCTACCTACTTTTACTAACTTCAGTTGATGCATAAATAATCAGTAGCATTGTGCTTGATCTTAATGAACTTATTACCAGAATGTAATTTATAGATACGCACATCATTATTTATTATTAGTTTGCCAATGTTTACTGTGAAAATATTAATCCATCACTTTGACTCACTTTCAATTTAGTCACATAATATTCTTATGTTTTAAAATAATGTATTTATAAATAGTTACATGCTGCTTCTTCAAATATATTTTACTAGTGCTTACATACCACCTCTCATTTGTGCTCAGATATACTTCATTAATACCTGTTCATTTTCTCACCATTTACCAAGTCATCTTTCTTTTTTTGATCTAGCATTGAATTCACAGTACAAATTGCCATCAACTCCTATCTTTAACTCCTAAATGTAACATTTTTTTTCTTCAGTTACATCCATTCTTGTATAAAAACTATGGGGGGTCATTACATTGCCAGTAGAACCGGCTTCCATGGTCCATTTGGAGGCGGTTGGACCGCCGCGGTCTCGTTGGAATCGGTCGGTCCGACCACCGAATTATGATGCATGCATTGTATACTTCAACCCACTGCTGACTGACCGCCGACTTCGACAGCCTTCCTCCGAACCCTGAGATGGCGGTTGGAGAAAAAACAGCTGCAATAGGACAGTGCAAGGATCTATGACCGCCGTCCAGATTACAATGTGGGTTTCGCACGACCTGACCCAACAGCTGCAATCCTAATGACTGATGATAGAAAACATTTTATCTAATAGATCGACAGCCTTTTTTCATATTCTTAGAGCTGGTGATTTCCCTATTTAGCTATATGCAGATACTTTTACTAGAATCATAGATTATTTAAAAGAGGTGGACCATCAAAATCTCTTGGGCACTTGTCCGGGTTGTCCAGCATCTCCTATTTTGTTTTAGTTTTTCATTGAACCCTTGGCTATTTCAATTTGTAATGGGATTCTCATTTTTCCTCCACTTTGTGGTATTCTCAAACTGGAATTCTTTGCAAACTAAAATATTGCTTTATTTGTTAGTGGAAGAATCTAATATTCAAATTGTATTTCATAAAAATTATTAATTTTACTTTGAGTGGCAGCAATAACATAAAAAAAAGCAAGCCAGAGATTGTTTTATTCAATGACTCATCTGCCAATCTTCCACTTCAAATAATTTATAGGGAAATACTTTACTTCCAACTATTCAGATTTATTCAAGGTAAACTATAGATGCACCCTGAAGAAGGTATGCAAGCTGTTAGCTAAGTCATTTTTATTGGGATTTCTCTTGGCTAAAATATTAGTTTTGCCACTTTTCATATTCCTATTTGCTAATGCTCCTATTAAGACCAACAAAGGGTATTTTAATCAAATAGATGCATTAATCAGAAAGTGTGTTCGGAAAAATCATCATTCCCATATGCAAATTACCAATTTGCAACTAAATATGGAGATTGGTGGCCCTGCCTTACCACTTTAAGAACCCTATTATCAGACAGCATGTTATGTAGTATATTAGATCTTCATAATTATTTAATCTACCCCTTCTATGATAATTATTTTTTCATTTTAATGATCAAGAAGTTAGAGAATAAAAACTTCAAACCTCCCCAAAAAAACAGATATAAGATTCAGGCTTGAGAGATTGGAAGATTTAAGGTTCTGGATTGTCATGAATGTATGCCATTTGAAAATTGCGCTAGACTGAGCTGATATTATCTAACAAAATGATAAAGAGCTCGAATGCTATTTGTTTAACATTTGAGATGATTTCAAAATTAACAGTTCTTGAAAGACATGGAAATAAGTGAATTTGCTTGACATCAATGCTAAAAGTGTGTTCTGCTTCATCTTCATTCATCTTTCTCAATTTGAGAAGATTATTGCAGGACTATCCAGCAGCTGTGAGTGACATGCTTGTACAATTTTAAAATCATCATTTAAGAATAACTTATTATGGGTGTATGTTGGTTTAAAATTCTGCATCAGAAATTACAAGCACTTGTTTTACCCTGATTTTTGAGAAAGATATAAAAGAAACTGGTTGCAATATTACTCCTATCCAATGGCTTGAAAGTTCTTTATTCGCTCGCATGTTTTTCGGGCCACCAACTTTAGTAGAATTTTTTTTTTCTCCAAGTAAATGTTTACTATAGTCTAAAAGATTTACCCAAGATTTCTCCATCTATTTCCAACCACTGTTTTAGATCTGGTTCGATTCAACTGCTGACTGGTTATGGTTACATGCCTTTTTTTTACCTCTCCTTCCCTTTCTTGCTTGTGGAGTCAGCCATTCTATTTTTTAAGTCTCCCACTTAATAGAAATATCCTACCAGATTCATAGATTACTTTTTTGGGCTTTTCAAATAATAATTCTGCCATATCCATGACAGAACGTGAGTTTATATTTATTTCGATCTCCATAGAGTGTTCTTTAATACTCTAGCTTTGGAAATTTCCAGTCACCATCTTTCACACAATGGCAGGCAAAAATGAATTGGGTTGGATTACTAGACTATATTTATTCCAAAAGAAGTAATCAGCTTTTTAAATTCCAACACATTTGGCAATTCTTTCCAATGGAGGAAGTCATGTCCGGTTCGTAGCAGTTTGTTAGAAGTAGAGAACGTGGTTGGAAAGAGCCAGTTTTTGTATTATCTTCAAAGTATTCCCCTCCGATTTTATCTCTTACTTCATTAATTTGTTCAAATTTAGCAAATCAATTCCATGTCTTACTGACTAGGGAACATATCGACTGTGGGAGCCCTATTTAGTTAATATTTTGATAATAGAAGCTCATTGTATTTAGGGCTTTCAAAGAACTCGGGGGCATATTAACAACGGCCAGCGATAATTATCGCTGGCCGTGCTTAGCGATAATTATATTATCGCCCCCTATCTCTGGTATTTATCGCCCTGGTAGCGCGTTATTAACAACGCGTTACTCCAGGGCGATAAAGATTCCAGAGATAGCGAGGTTATCGCCCTTTTGCAGGGAACACCGCTGGTTTTCCAGCGATGTTCCCTTCAAAACGGCGATAACCTTGCTGATACGGCCCTGTGGTCGTATCAGCAGAATCCATCTCCTATGTCTAACATAGGTAAGTCAGGATTATAGCAGAGGTTAGATTTTGGCGAAAATGGCCGTTTTCGCCAGAATTTGCGTCTGCTATAATCCTGTGGGCTACCTTGTAAATATCGCGATGTGCACATCGAGCGATATTTGCAACGTAGCCCATCCAGGAGTGCGCCCAGTAACGCCCACTTTGCATCTCATTAGAGATGCAAAGATGGGCGTTGAGGAAAAGGCGATAGTGCAAGGATTCACGCAATGGCGTGACCTTTGCTGATTAGGCGATAAGATTATCGCCGCTTTTCGTCCAAACGGACGCTAAAGCGGCGATAATTGTTTCTCGCCTCGTTGTTAATATGCCCCCAAGGGCCATATTCTCAAGGAAGTGGTGGAGAGAGGCGTTAGCCTTCTTGGCTTAACGCCTCTCTCCGCCACTTCTGAAGCGTGAGGCTGCACCTATTCTCAAGGATATGGTGCAGCCTCGCGTTCCCCTGCGATGGCGCTAAAATTCACAACTTAGCGCCAACGCAGGCACCTGCCCCAGAGTGCAAGGGTGTCTGCAGAGCAGGGAGGTTTGTTTATGCACAGGAAGGTGCCCTTCCTGCACATAAACAAACCTTAAATATCAGTTCAGTACCACATGTAGCTGCTTCATGCAGCACACATGTAAGTTACAAAACGGCATTTAAAAAAAGGTTTGTTCATGTACAGAAAGGGACACCTTCCTGTACATGAACAAACCATGGCATTTTGCTTTTTCCATGTGTGCTGCACAAGGCAGCACACATGGAAAAAGCAGAAACGTGGGGGAAATAAAGCATTTCTCCTCGTTTCGCCACCTTAAGACCAGATTTTTCCTGGTCTTAAGTTTGGTGCTACCTCCTATTTATGCTGCCCTTGTGAATAGGAGGAAGCGTCAAACTCAATGGGTGTTGCGGTGGAACGCCCACCGCAACACCCACTGCACGCCCCCTTCACGCTAAAAACAGCGTGAAGGGGGCCCTATTCACAAGGCAGCGTTAAGCCGCGTTAAGCCACTTAGCGTGGCTTAACGCTGCCTTGTGAATAGGGCTAAGCCCCTATCGCCACTACAACGTCACTGAAAGTGACGTTGTGGTGGCGATGGGGGCTTGAGAATATGCCCCTCAGTTTCACCCGAGATCATTCAGAACTCCACTGCTCAACTTTTATCCGATCCAAGCAGGTGCACTCCTGATGATCACTTGCTGCGTAGTGTCCCAGTTTTTGCCAGTTTTACATTCAGGTCATTTTGCATAATGGTGCGAGAGACTCTGCAAGAGAGAATGCCACATTTCTGATGGATAAAATGTTAGTGTATTATTAGACCTGTGTGTGAGGTTGGCCGGCCAATCACAAATGCATGTCCCATGCTTTAAATAGGAGCAAGCAGATGGAAGTTCCACGTTGGTGGACATACCAACTGATTGGAGTGAACTACATGTTTAATTGCACACAACAGTTAACCAATTTACATTTAAGAAATCTGAAATTCTTCTATGGGGGTTTGAGTTTCTTTGGGGTGTCTATTTTCATATGTTTGATAAAGCTGACTTTCACTAGTTTCTTTGTCAGTGTCAAGGAACACACAGTTGTGGCTACACCATCATAAAAGTCATAGAATAAGTTATAGAAATTAAGATATATTTATTCTCCGTATTTGAACAGAACACAATGGCCCTGATTCCAAGTTGGTTAGCGTTTTCCGACCCATGTGTAAAATCCGGTCTGTGCAGTAGCTGGAATTCTGGGTTGGATGGTAGTTCCTGCACCTGGCAATCACGATGCACATTAAATACCTTACCCTTCATTGAATTCCAGTAGGTCAACCCTTCTGGGATTTAACAGTGGGAAAGTGTATGATATTTGCCTACCATATAGATTTTAGAGTGTTAAGCACAAAAATATGAACGTTTCCCCAAAAAGTCAGAATAGGTGCGATTTATCTTACCTTATAAATAACATGCCCCAATGTATTGTTAATTATCAGGTGCAATAAATAGCATATATTCCTCCAACCGATTCAGAATCAGGGACAATGTGTATTCTTGAAAGGCAACCCAGTCTATGCAGAATCTTAGAAAAAGGCATCTATAAAGAAGGGTATGCCATCATATTCGTTGTTAAAAGTGGGGGTTTTCACTATATGAGAAAATACTTAAATTTATATCTGAAGTTTCCTTTCTTTTTAAAGTTGTTTTTTTCTTCATTATTTTGCTAAATAATTAAGTAGCGCGATTTACTTTGTTTATGTAAAACTGTAATGTAAATGCATCCCAAAGTTGATAAAAAGAAAACAACTTAATAATTCTATAAATGCAACAGCATCCCTGGCATATTTTGTCAGACAACCCATATACTGCACGTAGAGAGCAAGCCCACCAAGCCAGCCTGACCTTAGCAAAGGGCGGTTCAGGGAATTTTTGAAACAATTACAAGTATGGTGCGTTTTACAACAAATTTCTCATTACAGAACCATGTCCAATCATGGAATGTTTGACTGGAGACATGACTGCATTGCTCAATGAATGAATTAAAATTTGGATGGGGGAGAAGATGGTGGCTGAAACAAATCTAGAATGGGTAACAAGGAATATAGACATTAAGCTATGTGGAGCAAATGCTTTCAATGTACAGACCAAGGTTGGGTGTTCTGTTATTCTTTTTAGCTTCTACATAAAAACATTACACTCCCTAAACACTACCACCTCCTGTCCTTATAAAATATACATAGTTCAGGTCTATGTATCACAGTGTGCTGATTTAGTGCCTTGAAGAATTAAACAAAGCACATTAAGCTGTCGTCTAAACCAGTAGAGAGAAAAAGATAACCACATAGTGGTCAATTTGCACAATGTGACACCAGGATATCTAGAAAAAATGGCAAGCTTTCATCTGACCACATTGTATGATTCTAAGCAATTACTTTTTCACAGTGTCTCATTTTCTCTCTGAGCCAAGCAACAGCAGTACCCTTTCCCCCTAAAGCCTGGAAGTTCAGTACCATTGGTGCTGCTTGTGATACTCACCACGGACAAATGGCTTTGAAGCGAGTGTGGTCTGACTGTCACACTTTAAAACCGTGGGGCATATGTACAAGCCCCTATCGCCACGGGAACACCACTTTTGTGACGTTCCCGTGGCGATAAGAAACCTATCTATGTACAAGGCAGTGTTAAGCCATTAACGTGGCTTAACGCTGCCTTGTACATAAGGCACCCTTTCATGCTATGGTCAGCGTGAAAGGGGCATGCAGTGGGTGTTGCGGTGGGCGTTCCACCGCAACATCTATTGAATTTGACGCTGCCCCCTATGTACAAGGGTGGCGTACATAGGAGGCAGCGCCAAAATTAAGACCAGGAAAACCCAGGTCTTAAGTTGGCGAAACGAGGAGAAATCCTGGTTTTTGCTTTTTCCATGTGTGCTGCCTTGTGCAGCACACATGGAAAAAGCTAAATGCCATGGCTTGTTTATGTACAGGAAGGTGTCCCTTCCTGTACATAAACAAACCTTTGGAAAAAATGCAATTCTGTCACTTTCATGTGTGCTGCATAAAGCAGCACACATGAAAGTGACAGAATTGCATTTTTGGATTGTTTATGTGCAGGAAGGGACACCTTCCTACACATAAACAATGCTCCCCTGCACGCAGACACCCTTGCACTCTGGTGCAAGGGTGCATGCGTTGGCTCTAAGTTGTTAAACTTAGCGCCATCGCAGGTGGAAACGCAAGGCTACACCACATTCTTGTAAATATGGTGCAACCTCACGTTTCCGAAGTGGCGGAGCGTGTCGTTAAGCCAAGGAGGCTAACGACACGCTACGCCACTTCATTGTACATATCCCCCCATTTGTTTTGCATTGTTTATTTGTAAAGTGCAAAAAAACTCCAGACAGGAAACGCATCTGGCCATTAGCAACAAAACCAGCCCCCACCAGCAGTAAAAAACTGCCTCCCACTCTGCCAACACACCAAGAAAATGCATTTGCTTGGTAGGGACTAGGGGTGGGCGGAATTTGCGTAGTCGCGCTACGCAAAGCTCCGCGAAACGGTAAAAAATCTCCGCGAGCACGCAAAAGTTCCGCGGACACGCGGAATTGCTTGTTCCGCCCGTTCGTGATGCTTTTTTCCTGTTCGCGACAGCTGTTTGCGTGCTCGGGGAGAAATATCTCGCGAACACGCATTTTGAAATCGCGAACAAGCAAAAACTCCGCGAAATCGCGGATCGCGGAATTTTCGGCAATTCGCGTTCTCCGCGGAAGCGAAGTACCCAAATTCCGCAAATTCCATGACAGAGCAGGAATTTACCGCCCAGGCCTAGTAGGGACAGGTCAGATCTGTAACCAAATACCGAATTTGGATGGAAAAGTAAACTTAAGTCCACAAGCGGAAGTGGAGACAACCAAAAAACCTAGATGATCGAGAATTCTCCCTCGTTATCTGCAATGTATTGCTGACAATGACATTTTTAATAATATAAAAAGTATACCCTGCACCAGTATGAATAAATAAATTTGCCCGGAGTAGTAAGGCATGTCTGAAGTATGACTTAATAGGCGCAAACAATGTTAGGTATACTTACAACTTCGTCTACATTTAAAATTTTAAGATTAGAATATTTAAACAAAACTCAGTTTTTCCCAAACTCTGACCACAGAATTTTTGAAGAAAGTATAGGAGCACATAACTGTTTATGTGATGACTCTAAAGATCGCTCTTCGTACGTCCAGTACTTCTTCGGTTCAGTCAAATACACAGCATTGGAAAGTTTTGCATTGAAGATAGAAACACTCTGAGCCAAGTCAAGCTTTACCGATAATAAAATAGTGAGCCACTTTTCTCTTTCAACTCCTGATTGCCCTCGTATTTAAATGAATGAAAAGGCATTACACTTCAATATCGCAAATTATTGTGAATCATGTTTAGATTGGGGGCGGGTGAAGTTGTTTGCATTATTCAGATCCCAGGCCATCAAATATCAGTTGCCACTTTGATATTCAAAAATAATTTTCATACTGGAAAATGGATTGCTGAAAATAGAGCTCATTTAGGGAAAAAAAAGGGTTTAGGTGAGGTGACACTCGGCTATTTTATGCATTTTTCATCTCTTTGCTTCAGGTCACGTGAGATCATTTTCTGCATATATTGTTTATGAATCAGCTTGGTATCTGTAATAGTTTCTTTCTTTGCTATTTTACATTTTGATTATTCTTTGTGCTGACCCATTCTTTTTAACCTGCCAAGTTATACAATGCAGTATTTTTTTATTTGCCTTTGCTGTATAAATAGTTGATTTTTAATCTAAAAGTTAGTCAGTGTGCTCTGTCTTAATATTGTGTACACTTCTGAAAGATACACATTCAGCTAAATTAGGATGTTTTCGTCCTTCGTGGATTTGCAATGCGTCGCTGACGTCTTGAGTACAGATCTTCAACTTTCAGTCTTCTCCCTGAATTACTTTTGATTGATTTGGTCGAGACTGAGATTAGATTTGCAGGATTCTTTTTACCACATCTCAATAAGTACACTTTATTTGTCTGTCGTGATGCGGCTGCACACAAATATTATAACACAATCTAAGTTCATCGTCGTTGTGTGTTTTTTAATCAGGAATGTACTGATATGAAATAATTTAAATATTTGAACATTTTGATTATTTTATTCTTTTTAGCAACACATTGGGTACTAAGGAATCCTTCTTTGCATTAAAGGGATGAGCATGATCTGGTTCTAATAAAAAACATAGTGAAACATTTCTCTAAATGTATTAAAGAAACTGGACAAAAATGCTATATATTCAATAAACTAAATAAAAAATATAAGTTGTTAAATTGGAGGGATTTATTCAGTCCATTCCTAACAAGAGGTTTACAGAGCAAGAATACAGATGCAGGTGCCCCCTGTTCACAGATGGCACACTAGGTGGTACTTGACTGGAGGCCTAACCAGTGAAGACATGTTAACGTGTGATTTTCTTCTTCCTTCCTTGCCTTTTCCTTCTGGGATTTTTTCATGTTCAGTCTACAATGTGTGCTGTATAGACAGTATAGTCTACCTTGAGCTGTGATTTTATTAGCTGTGGAGTCTGGCTTTTTGTGATTATTGACTTCAAGATGATACAGATTGTCTAGAATACATATGTAACCCTACTTTTTCTGCCAGGATGCTGTTTTTGAAACACAATGAGAAGTACATTTCCAAGATCAATATATGATAGTTGTGAGAAAATGGTTTATTAGTTGGGGTGGATGGAGGTCAACAAAAAGCAATAAAGGCACTATCCTGTTAGGTCCAGTAAAATGTTTCAGTAATTTAAATTTGAACTTAGCCTTTGGTAGCTATTTCAAAGAGCAGACAGACTTAGCTTAAGAAAATGCGTGAGGCATTTATTAAAACCAAAACAGTTATAAAGTCAAGCACAAAATAATAAAAATCCCACTCTAATTTAAAAAAAACATAGAGAATAATTTTACAAGCAAAATGGCAGCAAAATGCCAAAAATCTAAAAAGAGTAACTGGAGATATCAATTTTAGAAGATTTAGGTACAAATACTGCCAAAAGTACAATGGTAGTCAATAGTCTATGTAAACCAAGACCTGGGCACAATTTCAGGCTGACTGTGATGGATACACTAACCAGATTCGACCCAGTCAGAGGTTTAACCTCATTACCATGCCGGTCAGACCGGTTTCTGTGCTCCTTTCGGAGGCGGTCGGACTGCCGCAGTCTAGTGGGAAGCGGTGCTCCAACTGCCGTATTACGCTGCATTCATATACATAGATTTCCGACTACCGCGGTCCTTCTGACTCCAGCAGGAAATTGCAACCACTGTGGTGTCGGGAAGGACCAATGGAGCCAGTCATAGAGCGGACCGACTAAAGAACAGCCCTTCCAATTACGATGTGCCTTTCCGACATGGCGGTCCAACCCCCTAATCAGAGCTTGCGGAAAGGGAGCGATTTAAGGATGAACCTCACCTGTACACAGCTTTTCACATCCTGTGCTGACAAGGAGCCTATCGCACACGTCCTGCCGCTGTTGTACCTGCTTGATGAAGCCCAAAATCAACACCGTCGTGGTCACCACTGCCGGAAAGTGTCACACATACCCTTGTACTTAGATTCCTCAGCAATTCGATGTTCTGCCATGGAAAAGGAAAGGGCGTAGCTTGGTCAGCATTAGTGGGGGCTCTAGCACCATTGGCAAATCCAATAGGTCTGGCATTTTAAGGTGCAATGTGACTTGTCGTATCACATATCTGGATGTTGTGCAATGACAGAAGTAGTAACATACCATAAGTGTGGGACACTATGCCAATCACAGATGTGTCACTTATGTGCTTGTAAGCCACGCCCTCATGAGACACCCCCCCAGTAAACTCATCCCACTCAAAGTCCTGTTGTGGAGAACACAAAAAACACAAACACAAAATTCACAACACTATTCAAATACACTACAACATACTTTCATTAATGTGTCCATATTTGTAAAGCGCAAACATATCACCCCTTAAGGTTTCAAGGCGCTGGGGGCTGCCGGGGAGATTAAGTGAGCCATTGCCTAGAGTCACATGGTGCTGAGCTGAGCTGCTGCCTGAAATCGAATCGAGAGCCCTGCGCTCTGGAGTCAGCCACTCTGGCCGCTGTGCCACATCTCTCCCTGCTGTTCTACACCTCTCAGAATACAGAGAGAGTGTGTATGTATCAGTGTGAGGGTGCAAAACATCCCAGGTGGAAATCTGCACACACTTCACATCACCAGACTGAAACCACTCCTAGCCAACTACGTCCCACACTATACACCAATCGTGGAGCCACGAGACTGTGGATAAGGCTAGGGGTGTTATATCCCTGGTCCAAACATATTTTGTGGGCCCCTGTACACAACATCACAGAATGTATATTCCCATCACATCTGCATGATGCCCTCTATGTCCATGTCACTGACAATGTACAGGCACACTCCCACAAACTCTTCATGTGTGCACATCTCAGAAGCTGGTGTACTGATGTGTGCAATAAATGTAGTCACAAAACAGCACCTCCTTATGAATGATATGGCAATCATCTTCTGTGACACTCTCACATTGCTCATAAGCTATGTCCTGTTGTGACATTGAACATACATCAGTATGGATGTTTCAGGAAAATAAAACACACCTTCACTGCTAAAGCACTTTATTGGGCCTTCAAACATCATCCACATGAAAAATGTAAGTCAGGTAAAAGGGATTCCCACAAACCATGGTGTAAAACATTAGAAGTCGACAATGTAAAGAATCCCTGCAGATTTGGGTTCCCCAAATCAGGGGGACTCATGGAAGGCTACGGGCCAAAGCCACAGTCCATATTGCACCTGCCTCAAAGTCTCCATTGCACACAACCTGTGGCATGAGGTATATTATAGTCAAAAAATATTGTCACAAAGTGGCATGCACATGTGGCTAATGAGTAAGTGCAAGTCCCTACATAAAACACTGCATCAAACAGCAGTTGTCAGACATCTCTTCAAAGTATGTGGAAAGAACACACATGTAAATGGTTACATGTGCATCAAAAGTACCAATTAGGTATGATAATCCAACACCCACCATGTGTGGAGAAAGAAAGACCTACTTTGCACACATGACACACATATCCATCCTACATTTCAGGTAGTACTGCAAGCCAAAAGACGTGGACATTGGCCAAAGCAAGCTGCAATACTTACCATAGCAGATACCACCTAATGCAATATCTGCCCCGATTGGAACTCATTTCACATATACATTCATTGAACATTGACCCTCGGCCCCTGTAACTCCATAACTTGCCCCAAGGTCTGACAATACTTACCACTGCAAAAGGATCAGCCATCATGATGAAACAAACACAACTGTAGTCACACATCCCAAATCATTCAATAACAACATTTAGCATCAGTAGCAATGGCAGGACAAAGATCTACAAAACCAATACATTTTTTATTTGAGACAACAAATCGGTGTCCGAAAACAAAGGCAAATGGCATTTCAAGTTTTATTGTGTGGGCCAGTATACTGCTATGCCACCAAACTTGCCACCCAGAACACTGTGAGGGGTATCTCCCCAGGAAGGGGCATCTAGTGGGCAGTCCAGGCACCTCTTTGATGTTACTCAGGTGGGCTGGTGTTGGGATTGGGAGGGCTGAGCACGGGATTGGGAGCGTTGGCCTGGTCTGGGAGAGTGCTGGCCTTAGGATAGGGAGGGCTGGGTTGGTCTGTGGGAGTGCTGGTCTAGGGATGGGGAGCGCTGGGTATGACCATTTGGGGAATTTTGTAGGCCAGAAGGATAGCGATGGGTTTAGGGAGGGGGGAACAGGTGTTTTACCTTTTTTTGTTTAAGGGCATTCGGGTTGGGGTGGTGTGAGAAGCTGGCCTGGTATATGATGTCCACTAATGTAAGTGGGCACCTTGCACCAGTCCAGACAACCCTTATGGTGATTTAAGAGGTCTTAGACAACCTTAGAAAGCTCTCTAAGTGGTAGCTGTGGAGAGCAGCCTTCAGGCTTAGTCCAGAAGGAGTGTAAAGCAGCTTGTTTTACCAGAATGCAATCTTATAGTATAGATTAAGTGAAAAGAACCTCACCAAGTATGTATTTATTATATAATACTCTCTAGTACGTTCCAATATTTCCAACATGGAGATAAACACAATGTACACAATACTTTAGCACAGAAACACAGTAAATAGTACGAAATACACAGTGGCCCCGGGGGGGGGACAAAACCATATACTAAGAAAGCGATCTAAGAACCACGACTTGGATCAAGACAGGGTCGAGAGGACGTAGAAGTGATGGGACCCCACAGAACTACCCAAGGTGAGTAGATAGGGACCCCACAGAGAGGGTGTGCAGTGTGGAAACACAATTGCGTGCTCCGTAAAACTACATGTGCAAGTCAGGGTTGGATTTTTAAAGATTAAGGACCCTTCCCAGTGGACCCTGAAGAAACCCAATGGAAGACAGAAGTTTGGAGAGCCACCCCACCCGTGGATACCCTAGTACCCACGTTACCTACACCAGGGAAGCCGGGTGCATACGTGTGAAGTGGTGTCGGAAACCGTCGTCGAACCCAATGGAGGACTTCAGGAAAGTGCCGCTGTGGAAGAAGGAAGGAGTGCCCAGTGGAATCCGAGGATGGATTCTTGATGAGAGGTACCTGCAAGTAGAGGGGACAGAGTCTATGTCACTCTGGAGTGACCAGGAGACTTAGAAGACGAATGCCCTCCGATGTCGGGTGTTGCAGGAAGGATGACAAGGACCTTGACTCTGCAGCTGTGAGGACCAGCCAATGCTGAAATGGACCAGGAGCCATGCATGAGCTGTCCCACAAAGGATGTCGAGTGCTGAGGGGTCGGTGTCCAGATGGAGCACCAACAAGCCTTGCCAAATGCAACCAACGAAGGAATCAAAAGAAGGAGCAAAGTCAGGACCAGCAAGATCCAGGGGACTCACCAAAAGCAGGGGAATCAGGGCAGGCCCCGAGCAATCAGGGGAGTACAAAAGAAACAATAGTGACCCTCAAATGGACCCACAGACCGAAGGCACTGGAGTCGTGAGAGGACCTCAAGCAGCTCATCAAAAGATACAGGCCACGATGCACACAATGTGGTGTGGCTAAAGAATCTGGCCACTGGAGGTGCTCGAGGTTGGGGCTACTTGGAGCCTGAAGATTTTCTTGGAAAGAAGTCAACAATCCTTTGCAACTTCAGGTTGACACAGTGCCCAGGGGTTCTGTTATTGCAACCCCCACGAGGGATACTGGCCTCAAACCTGGTGAGAGGGCAGGGCATACCTCAGGAGCTGTGGAAAACCCCCACCTGTGTTGCAGAGCCTTTGGAGTCTGGAGGAGCTCAGGTTCAGCAGACAGGTCAACTTAGTTGCGGTGCCTGCGGATGCAGGGGAGTGACTCCTTCACTTCAAGGGAGATTTCTTCAGGTGTCTTTGATGCTTGGGAAGTTCCTGTATGATGCACAGGCACAGACGATGCAGCAGACTGGAAGGGAGACGAAGTCAGGCCCAAACAAAGTCCAGCGAAGTCCAGAGTGCCCAGACGGTAGAAGAGCAGTGGTGTCTTATCTGAATCTTATCCCACGACGAATCTAGGGACCTACGCCCAGGTAAGCCCTTAAGTACCCTAGAGAAAGGGTTGGGAAGATTCAGGGGATCCTCCCAGGGGAGATTCTGGACAGGGGTGAGGTTACTCCCATGTCCTTTGTCCAGTTTCGTGCAAGAGCGCGTTGACTCGAGAACTGGTTTGAACTGGACTCTGCATGGTGACACCAAGTGTGCCCCTCATGCAGTATTTCTGGTACTGACAAGCACACCCACCCGGTCCCAATACACTAAATCCAGTCTGGGAGGTGATCACACCTCCCTGTGACCGGATGCCTATTGTTCCATCTTCCTCTGCTCGCGCTTGGCTCAGTAGCAGGAGGTTAGAAATGTGTCTCTGGTCAACAGCAACCATTTTGTGCTATCCAGGTCTAGAAGGTTGGTACCGGGAACACTGAGAGCCTAACAGAGGGCTCTTCCAGTGCTTGGAATATGGTGTGGGGGTATGATTCCAACATGTTTGATACCAACCATGATAGGATTCGTTGCAGCCGTTTTTGAGATGGTCATCGCGTAATCACGCGGCGCCCCTCTATATAGTAAATGGCTGCTTCACTGACAACCTGGGAGAATGGACTCCATAGGCTGCAGGGGTGTCCTGCTCATGCAGCGGCACCCTCTCACTTAGAACTACGCACCCTGCATTCAGGATTGCAAAGGACTGCTATAGGGATGACTTATAGGTGCAGTGACCCTAGATATTGGAAACCTATATCTTTAGTAAGTAGTGCAAGCACCAACTTACACTGGCTGCAATAGCAGGCCTGTAGTTCCATTTCGAATGGTCTCTCATGGGTGGCATAATGCATGCTTCAGCCCAGGGGAGACATCTGGGGTACCTATGCCCTGGGTACAAGGGTACCAAATACTAGGGACTTATAAGGGTACCTCAGTATCCAATATGGGGATGTGCCTAAGTACTGGACATAACAATGTAGGGAAAAGCAGATAGATGGAGGTCTTGATTAGCAGGATCTCAGTCAGACTAGTCAAATACAGCTTAGCACCAGGCAAAAAGTGGGGGTAACCATAGAAGCAGATCCTACTTTCCTACACAACCTCCCCAAACGTAAGTAGATGAGACTAACCTTGCCCAGTTTAGTCTTCATTTTCAAAGTGGAAATATCTGGAGAGTCCATCTGCATTGGCATGGTTACTCCCAGGTCTATATTCCACTGTATAGTCCATCCCCTGCAGGGAAATGGACCACCTCAACATTTTGGGGTTTTTACCCTTCAGCTGTTTAAGCCATAGGAGGGGCTTATGGTCTGTATGAACAATGAAGTGAGTGCCAAACAAGTTTGGCCTCAGCTTCTTCAGAGTCCAGACCACAGCAATGGCCTCCCTCTCAATAGCTGGCCAATGTTTCTCTCTGGGGGTCAACCTTCTGCGGATAAAAACTACTGGTTGATCCTGGCCCTCTGCATTAAGCTGTGACAACACAGCCCCTACCCCCAACTCAGATGCATCTGTTTGGACAATGAATGTTTTAGAGTAGTCAGGATTTTGAAGAAAGGGAGCAGTGTACATTGCCTGCTTGAGGTCATCAAATGCCTTCTGACAGCTAACTGTCCACTGAACTTTCTTTGACATTTTCTTAGATATCAGATCATTCAGGGGAGTCCCTATGGACCCATTACCCTTCACAAATCTTCTGTAATACCCAGTCAGGACCAAGAAAGCTCTGACCTGAGTCTAGGTAGTTGGAGCAACCCATTCCATTATGGTCTGGATTTTGCTCTGAAGTGGTTGAACCTGGCCTACACCTACCAGGTGGGCCAGGTACTAACCTTGGGCGTAGTTCGCGTAGTAGCTCTACGCGTAGCTACGCGAAGTGCACTTCGCACTACGCGAGCTACGCGTAGCACTACGCCGAACTGCGTCAATGCGGTAGGAAATGCTGTTCGCAATGATTGCACAGTGCCGGATGCTTGTCCGCACTGTGCAATCATTGCAAACGGCATCTTGCACAGTGCAGCGGTCGTTTTCTGCCGCTCGAGTAGATTTGTACTCGGCGGCAGTTTCTCTCAACGCGGACTGGTAGTTTCTCATTGCGGCGGTCGCGAGCATGCGCGACCACTCGCAATGAGAAACCTGACCTCCCGCATTGAGAATCTCGCCGGGAAGGTTTATTTTCCACGCTTGCGATCGGCAACTTGATGTTGCTGATCGCGAATGAGAAAAAGTCTCGCGGGATGTCATTTTGCTCGCTCGCGGTCGCCAACTTGACGTTGAGGACCGCGAGCAAGCAAAAAATGCCCGCTACGCGTTTTTGCACTGTGCTACGTGCAATTTGCGTAGTTGCGCAAACTACGCGAGCGTAGCGTAGTTTTCCGCCCAGGCCTACCAGGTACCCAACATTACTCTGCCCTATCTGGCATTTAGTAGCCTAGATAGTGAGGCCTGCTTTCAGTAGAGCCTCCAAAACATTCTTCAGGTGGACTAGGTGATCCTCCCAGGTGGAGCTAAAGATAGCTACATCATCTAGATATCCTGCACTATAGGCTTCCAGGCCTGTGAGAACTTTATTCACCAATCTTTGGAATGTGGCAGGTGCATTCTTCAAACCAAAGGGCATCACAATAAACTGATATTGCCCACTAGGGGTTGAAAATGCTGTTTTTGGTTTGGCATCCTCAGCTAGTCTGATTTGCCAATAGCCAGCAGTAACGTCAAATGTACTTGAGAACTTGGCTGAGGCCAAAGTGTCAATAAGCTCATCCGCCTTAGGAATTAGGTGAGCATCAGCCCTAGTGACTGCATTGAGTCCCATGTAGTCCACACAAAACCTCATCTCTCCTTTTCCACCATTAATGTGAGGTTTAGGTATAAGGACCACTGGGCTAGCCCAAGGGCTATCTGAGGGCTCAATCACTCCCAACTCAAGACTCTTTTAGACCTCTGCCTCATGCAATCTCTGACATGGTCAGGCTGCCTGTAGATTTTATTCTTGACAGGTAGACTCTCACCTGTGTCCACTTCATGGGCACACCAGGTGGTTTGACTGGGAGTCAGAAAAAACATGTGCCTGTATTGATTGAGGACCTTCCTGTAATCAATCTGCTGCTGATCAGTTAGAATGCCTGCCAAGGCCACTCCATCAACTGATCCAGGGAGAGGGTAACTCTCTTCCTCCTGTCCCTCATCAGTTGCCATGAGCAAGCCCATGTCAGCCCTGTCAACAAAAGGTTTTAGCCTGTTCACATGAAGTAGCCTGTGGGGACTTCTGGGAGTGCCAAGGTCCACCAAATAGGTGACCTCGTCCTTTTGTTCAATTATAGTGTTGGGTCAACTCCATTTGTCTTGGAGAGCTGCTGGGGCCACAGGCTCCAACACCCACACCTTCTGGCCTGGCTGATAAACATTCAGGACAGCCTTTTGGTCATGCCAAGCTTTTTGGAGTTCTTGGCTTGCATCAAGGATTTTGCTGGCCTTCTTCATATACTCAGCCATGCGGGAGCGCAGACCAAGTGCATAGTCCACTATGTCCTGTTTGGGAGGTTTGAGAGGTAACTCCCATCCCTCCTTCACCAGACACAAGGGACCCCTAACTAGATGCCCAAACAGAAGCTCAAAAGGGCTGTAGCCAACCCCCTTCTGAGGGACCTCTCTCTAGGCAAAGAGAAGGCAGGGCAGAAGGACATCCGATTTTCGCCTAAGCTTTTCTGGGAGGCCCATGACCATACCCTTTAGGGTTTTGTTGAATCTCTCAACTAACCCATTGCATTGAGGATGGTAGGGTGTGGTGAATTTGTAATTCACTCCACACTCTTTCCACATTGCAGTAATATAACTTGACATGATGTTTGTACCTCTGTCAGTTAGGACCTCCATAGGGGAGCCCAATCTGGAAAAAAATTCCTAAGAGGGCCCTTGCCACCACAGGAGCTGTAGTGGTCCTAAGGGGTATGGCTTCTGGGTACCTAATGGCATGGTCCACCACCACTAGAATGTAACTGTGCCCAGATGCAGTTGGAGGGTTCATGGAACCAATTATATCAATGCCATTCCTCTCAAAGGGAACCCCAACCACTGGAAGTAGAATCAAGGGGGCCTTTGTGGTGCCACCTGATTTGCCACTGGCACAGGAATGACAAAACTCCTTTGTGTCCTCAGACATGTGGGGCCAGTGAAAGTGAGGGATAAGCCTGTCCCAAGTCTTACTTTGTCCTAAGTGTCCTGCCAGGGGAATGTCATGTGCAAGGGTGAGCAGAAAGCCTCTAAATTTTGGGGTATAACCAACCTCCTGGTGGCAACAGGCTTGGGGTCTCTACCCTCTGAGTATAGAAGTCCTTCATCCCAGTAGATCCTGTGGGACTCACTGACATTCCCAGCAGCCTCAGCAGCAGCTTGCTGTCTGAGGGGTTCAAGAGAGGGGCAGTTCTGATGCTCCAAACTCAAATCTGCCCTGGAGGGCCCCCTGCCCCCAAGAACTCATCCTGATCAGGTTCCAGTTCACCTGGGGCAGTTCCTTCACAGAGGCCCAGATCATCTCCCTCAGGAGACTGATCCTTACTCTGAGTCTGGGGGGGAAGGCACAGCCTTACCCTTCCTGCTCCTCTTCTTGGAAGGCACCTGGTCCATTGTTCCAGGATCCGGGGCCTGTTCAGTGGAAAGCTGCTTTGCTTGTGACCTGGTCACAGCAAACACACACGCTCCTGCTCTGGCGTGAAACTGGAGAAAGGACATGGGAGTTACCTCCCCTGGGAGGGTCCCCTGAATCTTCCCAATCCTTTCCCTAGGGTACTTAAGGGCTTACCTGGGTGTAGGTCCCTAGATTCGTCGTGGGATAAGATTCAGATCAGACACCACTGCACTTCTACTGTCTGGGCACTCTGGACTGCGCTGGACTTTGTTTGGGCCTGACTTTGGCTCCCTTCCAGTCTGCTGCATCGTCTGTGCCTGCGCATCATACAGGAACCTTCCTTGGCCTGTGAAGCATCAAAGACAATCAAGGTAATCTCCCTTGGAGTGAAGGAGTCACTCCCCTGCATTTGCAGGCACCGCAACTAAGTCGACCGGTCTGCAGATCCTGAGCTCCTCCAGACTGTGTGGGCTCTGCAACACCAGCGGTAGTTTTTCACAGAGCTCCCGAGGCCTACTGGACCCTCTCACCAAGTTTGAGGCCCGTATCCCTCGAGGGCGTTGCAATAACCAAAGCCCTGTGCAGCGTGTCCAACTTGCAGTTGCAAAGGCTTGTTGGCTTCTTTGCAAGAAGATCTTCGGGCTCCAAGTATCCCCAACCTCAAGCACCTCCAGTGACCAGAATCTTCAGCCACACCACATTGTGTGCATCGTGGCCTGCATCTTTTGGTGAGCTGCTAGAGGTCCTCTCGCGACTCCAGTGCCTCCGGCCTGTGGGTCCACTTGAGGGTCACACTTGTTACTTTTGGTCTACCATGATTGCTCGGGCATGCCCTGACTCCCCTGCCATTGGTGAGTCCCCTGGACCTTGCTGGTCCCAACGTTGCTCCTTCTTTGATTCCTGCATGGCTTGCCATTGCCAAGGCTTGTTGGTGCTCCCGACGGACACCGACCTCTCAGCACTCAACATCCTTTGTGGGACAGCTTGTACCCGGGTCCTGGTCTTCCTCAGCATCGCCTGGTCCTCACAGCTGCTGAGTCAAGGTCATCGTCATCTCCCCCTGAAGCACCAACATCAGAGGGCATTCGTCTTCCAAGTCACCTGGTCACTCCTGAGTGGCATAGACTCTGTCCCCTCTGCTTTCAGGTACTCCTCTTCAAGAATCCATGTTTGGATTCCCACGGACACTTTCTCCTCTTCCAGCAGCGGCACTTTCCTGAAGTCCTCTACTGGGTTCGACGCAGGGGCAGCTCCTCCATTAGGGCGGAGTAGTGTCGCCCCACTGCTTTCTCGCAGTGCGAGAAGCAGAAACATAAAATGGTATTTTAAATACCATTTTATGTTTCTGCTTCTCGTGCTGTGAGAAAGCAGAACAGTATGCCTGGTTGGGGGCGGGCGGGAGGGTATGCCTGGTTGGGAGCAGGCGGGTGGGTGTGTAGGGGAGGAGTAGCTTGCCCACTGTTGTGGGCCATGACTGTTTGGTCGGCCCTCTGGGGCTGACCAAACCAGTCATGCGCACTCTACATTTTCTCAATGTAGGCTGCATGCAGCCTACATAGAGAAAATGGCCTCCCTACAGGCGCCCGGCTGGGCGCCGTCCGTACCAATCACAACACTGCCATTGCAGGATTGTGATTGGCTTAAGGGAGGGGAGGGAGTATGCCTGCTTCCTGTTCTCCAGAAGCAGCAGGAAAACATGGGACCCGGCCAGCCGCGGAGGCGGCGCGGGACCGGGTGAGGTAAGTTTTATTTTTTATTTTTAAATTAACCCCCCCGCGCGAACCCCCGCTTGACCTCCCCGGACCCCACCCACGAGTGATGCGAGCCACGACAGCGGTTTTCAAAACCACTTCACGCATATGCACCCGGCTTCCTGGTGTAGGTAACATGGGTACTAGGGTATCCACTGGTGAGGTGGCTCTCCAACCTTCTGTCTTCCAAGGGGTTTCTTCAGGGTCCACTTGGAAGGGCCCTTAATCTTTAAAAACCCAACCACGACTTGCACATAGAGTTGTACGGAGCATGCGGTCGTGTTCCCACACTGCACACGCTCTCCGTGGGGTCCCTATCTACTCACCTCAGGTGGTTCCTTGGGGTCCCAGTACTTCTATGTCCTCTCGACACTGTCTTGACTCGAGTCGTGGTTCTTATACCACTTTCTTAGTATATGGTTTGGCCCTCCCCTGGGGCCACTGTGTATTTCGTGCTATATACTGTGTTTCTTTGCTAAAGTATTGTGTGCATTTTGTTTATCTCAGTGTTGGAGATATTGGAACATAGAGTATTATATAATAAATACATATTTTTTATAAATACTTGGTGTGGTTCTGCTTCTATACTATAAGATTGCATTCTGGTGAAACAAGCTGCTTTACACTCCTTCTGGACTAAGCCTGAAGGCTGCTCTCCACAGCTAGCACTTAGAGAGCTTTCTAAGGTTGTCTAAGACCTCTTAAATCACCATAAGGGTTGTCTGGACTGGTGTAAGGTGCCCACTTACATTAGTGGACATCATATACCAGGCCCGCTTACCACAGTACCTAGAGTTGAATGGAGAGAATGTGGCTCCAACAGGTGTGAGATTTCAGCACAAAGAAACATTGTACATGAGTCTGCCTAAGAGCATCCCCAGTCAAGATTGGTTCATGTGAGCACTCTTTTTCACTAGAACACTGAAAGTACATGAGGTTTAGGAAATATTCAATCTATAAAGAGGGCTTACTCATGTCCAAAAGGGAAGGGAATTCTCTGTACCTTCCTTGTCTTGCAAACACAAATACCTATGTAGTACTGAGTGCTGACACGCATATGACCCCAACATGTCAGCATTTCACTCCCTCATGCATGTCACCAGCCAATAAAAAAAACCTTCAGAAATAGAAATATGCATCTAACCTAACTGTAGTACTTGAAATTTTGGCTTCGTGTCATAAGCATCGTCGAATCATGACGATTTTGGTATCAGCAGAACGACAATGACGAACATACTATATCCAGGCAATTTCGGCGTGTTCGAATGGCTGGATCACCTTCAAATCAGGGATTTCGTCCTGAACCCTCGGGTTCCATTTTGTGCATGGCAGCCATTTTAAGTGGTTGCCCTCACATAGGCTGATAACTAAGGCCAAAACGAGTCTGGAAGGACACGTACACCTTTGTTGACTTTTGTGTGACCTGGGCAAGCTGACTCCACTGCCTGAAGCCAAACCTGTTCGACCAGTTCCTTTCCCAGTGACCGATCAAGATTAGTATCAAGGCACAGCAAACCATAAACCTTTCATCACATTCAAACCACTCCTAATCTCTCACACACCTGTCTATGTTTCTTTCTTTATGACTTGCTTTACGAGGAGGAGGTGCCCGATTTTATTAGGGGTCCATCTGATATCTGATGAGAATGTCGGGCCTTGCCGAGGAAATTGGTCTTGGGATGGACAAACTGAAAATGGGCTTGTCATCATGACTCTGCTTTTTCAATGTTGTAAATATCTGAATGGTAAACTGTAAAGAAGGAATGTTAGGTATTTTGCATGCTTGCACAAGCTAGGACTGCCCCTTACTTGTATGCTGAAGTTTGTAACCCTGAGAGCATATAAAAGGCCTCTGTTCTTTGTATTCCTCAGACTGCCTCATACAGTTGCTACGGCTTCTGTGTGACGTGGCCTCACTTATGTAAGTTTAATAAAGATGTCTTTTCATATTTCAGCTTCTGTAAAGTTCTTTATATTAATAAGATCCCTGAGTTGAAGAATAGATTTACTTCAAATGGCGCAGCCAACGCGAGCCTCATCAGAGAAGTGGCTTTCTGTGGGAGATCTTGTCAGGAGACTGAAATCTACTGAGGAGGACAGAACAAGATTCTACTAAGGAGGTACTCTGTGCACAAGGATTCTGGAGATTCTTTGTTTCTGCAGCCCAGTACATTTCTGATCTTCCTGATTTTTGATCCTCCACATGACGTCACTCCTGACTGAGAACCTTTTTGGCGTGAGTATTCTAAAAGACCGATAGGTCATGTAGAACTTGACAGATAGAATTTGGATAACCTTTTGATTAGTAAAAGTAAGAGTTAAGTATAAGTGGGTCGGCTCCCAGTCGTTTGTTCTTTGGTTCCTTGGTTCCTTTGAGTCTTAGTTTGATTGGTTCTTAGTTTGTTTGGTCCTTAGTTTTATTTGAAGATTGCAATTTTCAAAAACCGAGGGTCTTGTATATTTACGAGTGTATCAATAGAGATAGCCCCTTGAAGTTTGAAGCTAGATTAGTGAGCTATAAGATGCCTGATCTTAGCAAATTTGGAGCTTTATGTTGGCCAACTTTGTATACGTTTGGATTAGCCGGCTTCCCTAAAGGGAAAATCTAAATAGGTTTAGATTTACAAACATATTTCTTCCTTGGTGATTTTGTATCCCCAGGAATTAAAATATGACATAATACAAAACAAGGATCCTTTGTTCTGCGCAGTTTTTATGAATGAAGATATGCAGAACGATTTTGTTTGGTGTTCTGCTAACCAAAGCTAGTGAATTGAGTGTATTTTCGTAGTCTTTTAAAAAAAAAAAAAAAACCACAATTGAGAAGCGTTTCTTGTAAATATAACTTACGACTAGTATTTACAAATGGTTTGGTTCTAGTACAGTCTGTGGGCTGTCCTGAGTATTGATAGGTGGGTTAAAATGTGTGTGTTTAAATGTCTGTGGTTTTCCTATTAGTGCAACTTCTGTAAGAGAATAGCGTTGGCGCTATTCATGAAATGCATGGCTAAAACGCGCCGTATTGTGTGTCCTGAGTGTTTCACCCCTTTCTGTTTATGTCTCAAATGAGCTCAATGTCTGTTCGTGGTTTTTCTTGATGTTTTCAGTCTATTAAGCAACATTTTGTAAGTATATTATTGGGTCTGTTGCTAAATAAAATTGTCTTTTTTAGAAAGAAAAATGTGGCGCCAAATTTTGTCATGTTTCAAGTTAGGCTTCTGTGTTTAGGCTTATAAATAAATGCGTCTAAAATGATAGGCAAGGGATGCAGCTTGCTCTTATATGTGGAATTATCAAAAATAAAAGGGTTTATTTTTTTGTTTTATTTTTTTTATTTTTTATTATTAATTATGAAAAATAATTATTAAAAATAAGTGCTACAAAATTCGTTTTTACTATTCATGAAGCTTAAAGCTCATACTATGACATCCTAGCATTAAAATTTAATTTAAGTTGTGCTATACCGAATAATGACGACATTAGCATATGGATTTTCACTTGGCGCAGGTGTGAAAAACTCATTTTTCTAAAGATTTACATGAGATATGTCTAATATCTAATATCTGTAATGTGTAAAGAACATCCTGAGGATGATTAATATGTAACATACTTATGGGATATTTATTTTTAAGTGCCCCAAACATCAAAGTCGAATTTGGGTATTTTTGCCATTTAAAATAGCTTTAAAGTGCTTTAGGCTTCAGTAAATGAATACATTTAGGTATAAAACACAAATTTGCAGGTTATTCCCATTTTGGGTTCACGTGTTGCTGCTTATGATACTTTTACAAGTTTACCTGTGTTGTGAAGGGATATACATGACGATGTGTATCCTGCAAACAGTTGGGTAGATTTGCTTTGACACTAAAATTCACAGAAAGACAGACAACACTTCACCAGTGTATGTCAAATTTGGCTTTAATGGTATTTGAAGGAAAAATAAAAAAGATATCAAGGAAACAAGGGGCCATATTATCAAGAAGGGCGTTAAAATTATCGCCGCTTTAGCGGCAGGAAACTGCCGCTAAAGCAGCGATAATGGGCTTGATAATATGCCCTTGTGAATTCCCATAGAAGCCCATGTTCTGGTGTGAACATGGGCTTCTATGGGAATTCACAAGGGCATATTATCAAGCCCATTATCGCCGCTTTAGCGGCAGTTTTCTGCCGCTAAAGCAGCGATAATGTTAACACCCTCCTTGATAATATGGCCCTAGGTTTCATATTTTTTTCCCTGAAGAAGGAACTGGAACATTAGCGGAGGTTACCGTATATGGTTTAGCGGCCAGCGGTAGAGCCAACCTTTTGTCACCCCCTGATGTCACATCATGCCTAGTTATTGGGGATTTTAGCTGTGTCCTAGTTCCATTTCCTTTTCCATATTCTTTTCACCAGTTTGCCTTTTTATTGATGTATTGTTCAAGTTCACACTTCCAGACCGCAGTAATATATCAGAAACCCCCATATTATGTATAATTCCTTTTGTATCACCAGACTGGTTTTCAAGAATTCTCTTTAGGCCCACTGCAATGTTTTCCAGTCTGATTGTTAGGATAGTGATGGACTGGTTAACTGACTCAATACTATAACAAAACAAGTTTTCCATCTCAATAGGAGATACCTTACATTTTTTTTTTTTGAACATGACAAATTTTCAATGACTCTTTTAATGTGGTTATTTTTACCCTTTTGTTCATACTGCTTTAATTTTAGGTGGGATCAGATGTGTTCTAAATTATGGAAAGACCAGGACTCTCTAGTTCTTGTCTTTTGTTTCCACATTTTGATCATTAGCCTGTGTATTGCATAGTGCACCTGATGCACAACTTTTAAAGGAGGTATCTACATGCCCCTGATAATCTGTATTATGCGATTTTTCTTTTGAGATGTTTTTAAGACAAGGAATTTAGGAACACCTAGACTTAATCATGTCGCTATCTACCATTAGATGATGGAGAATATGCTCTCACACGGAAACCCAATTGAAGAGCCTAGAGGCACTGTTGTGCCTACTGCCTTTGTCTTTGTATTGCCTTTGAGAAATGACAGTGTGTTCTAGACCAGAACTGTCTCATGGCACATGGCCATTCCCTCGCAGATTGCAGGCCACCTGCTTGCAGTCCCCTTGTTAAAACACAAATAAATTGTATTCGCATTAATTTTAAGAAAACAACTGCGTCACATTTCCTACTTCACAAATGAGAGGCGGACGTCTGGTATCTCCAAGTATTATGCTTGCTTCATCAGAAGGCGTTGAACATCAAAAAGAAGCAGGAGAGTTTCAATGCAAAGAGCGAAAGGATTGAGGCCTGAGTTTTTCACCTGTCATGTGCTGGTAACCTCTGACAGTGTGCAGTCCCTTGAGCCCCTCGGCCTGAGTTTTGGCCACACAACCCTTTTCCTTTGCTCCAACGGAAGTGCAGTGCACCGGAAGATGCAAGAGTGGGAAAAGGCACTACATTATGGTGCCCATCAAAGAGCAGCCTGAGCGTCCTCTGACACTGAGTAATGAGTGTCGGAGCCTGAGAATGTAGACCCGGATCTGCATAAGATGATCTGTGCCCTTGATCAATGAGGAGCACACTATCTGTAGTGCCTGCCGCAGAGGAGAGATATCGGTGCACTGCCTTGAGACATTGAGACTTTCAAATGAGCTGTGAGTGTTTGCCAGGAGGGCACTCCAACGGATACTGAAAAACACTATTTTTCATATAAGGCCTGAATCAAGAGGCCCATGCAACAATGGGAGAAGATTTGATGGACGATGGAAGCTCGCCAGAGAGGCTTGAACGGACTTTGGACATAATTGATGCATAAAGTGGTTTCCGTGTGATTGCATAAAATAGGTGTTATGAGACTGTTTCTTATTGTTTTGCTGGCATTGTCTTAAAGTAGTATTCTGTTTAGTAAAAGCAGAATAAAGTCCATTCTCTGTGGAAGAGTATTCCCTTTTCACCTCAGAGCATTGATGAGGATCACCACTGTTTCACCTGAACATGTAATAAATTACTGAAATACATAGGAGCCCTAAAAATGTTACTAGATAATTTTAGGATTTACTTTTTGCTTAGGGTGGTGAAAAATTATGAATTTGTTTGTAATAGTGGTCACTACTTTCTCCTGTTGTCTATATGTTCTTAACAATGTGTTTTCTAGTGTTTTTAAACATGACA
This sequence comes from Calotriton arnoldi, assembly GCA_963921515.1. Classification (NCBI taxonomy): domain Eukaryota; kingdom Metazoa; phylum Chordata; class Amphibia; order Caudata; family Salamandridae; genus Calotriton; species Calotriton arnoldi. The sequence goes on along the minus strand of CAWUFW010024953.1, from coordinate 24,291 downwards.
TTGTCTTTTATGGGTGGGATTGTTTTTTTCTACCCAATTGACATCTGTACCCACCTCCCAACCTATGTCTCTTCCTACTACTACTTCTTTGCATTCTTTCAATACTTTACCTGAACACGAACTGGTTAGGAGGTCAGAGTTTATTAATAATTCCTTTGTACCACTTCTGCATCAACACCAGTTAGTAGTGAACATCACTAATTGTTGGGTGTGTGGTCTTATGCCACATACTACAGATAGAGGTATTCCCTATTTGATCCTGCTATGTGTGGCCTCTGTGCTACATCGTGTGTAAGGAAGCCTGTATCAAGGTACGAGCTAAGCAATAGGATGATGCTACAGCAACATCTCAATGAATTTGTGAATATAGACCTGGACTCAGATTAGCGTGAGTATATATATTAATTGCCTATGTAAGGGCAAAAGGAGGGTCTGTAGTACTTGAAATTTTGGCTTCGTGTCATAAGCATCGTCGAATCATGACGATTTTGGTATCAGCAGAACGACAATGACGAACATACTATATCCAGGCAATTTCGGCGTGTTCGAATGGCTGGATCACCTTCAAATCAGGGATTTCGTCCTGAACCCTCGGGTTCCATTTTGTGCATGGCAGCCATTTTAAGTGGTTGCCCTCACATAGGCTGATAACTAAGGCCAAAACGAGTCTGAAGGACACGTACACCTTTGTTGACTTTTGTGTGACCTGGGCAAGCTGACTCCACTGCCTGAAGCCAAACCTGTTCGACCAGTTCCTTTCCCAGTGACCGATCAAGATTAGTATCAAGGCACAGCAAACCATAAACCTTTCATCACATTCAAACCACTCCTAATCTCTCACACACCTGTCTATGTTTCTTTCTTTATGACTTGCTTTACGAGGAGGAGGTGCCCGATTTTATTAGGGGTCCATCTGATATCTGATGAGAATGTCGGGCCTTGCCGAGAAATTGGTCTTGGGATGGACAAACTGAAAATGGGCTTGTCATCATGACTCTGCTTTTTCAATGTTGTAAATATCTGAATGGTAAACTGTAAAGAAGGAATGTTAGGTATTTTGCATGCTTGCACAAGCTAGGACTGCCCCTTACTTGTATGCTGAAGTTTGTAACCCTGAGAGCATATAAAAGGCCTCTGTTCTTTGTATTCCTCAGACTGCCTCATACAGTTGCTACGGCTTCTGTGTGACGTGGCCTCACTTATGTAAGTTTAATAAAGATGTCTTTTCATATTTCAGCTTCTGTAAAGTTCTTTATATTAATAAGATCCCTGAGTTGAAGATTAGATTTACCTCATAACTGAATACACCCTTCTCAATGACATGCAAGTTCACATTGCCAGATAGCACCAGAGGTCTTCCAACCATGTGTGTCATTGTTTCAACATTTTGACCTGGCTAATGACATCCATAAATGTCATTGGGTATGTGTGACTCACCCACCCGTGTCTGCACACCGATGTATGTGGTATTGTCTACTCTGTATAACCATCACGGAATACTATTATCATGTACACATTGGCCAACATATACAAATGTTATGGAATCAGAATGAAACCCTTGTAGACCCTCACATCAGGTATGGAGCAGTTGTACATATCACAATACAACACATAATGGTACACATGCCAGGAAGTAGGCATCAAATCAGATGACATTCTAAGGTTTGGGCCACAATGAAAGGGCTGGCATGTGTGTCACTGAGAGCTCCCACTCTGAGGATCAGTGGACATGTGATTTACTCATTTGGACATCATACTACGTATGCATGTGTTTGTGTGGGAAGTCCTGTCATCATAGGACTCACCATATGCCATATGCGGCAGGGTATATGGAATGACATCAACATGCCATTGTACATACTGCATGATTACTGTTCTTACACAGCTGGTTATGCACTTCTGAACTGTTGTGCAGATGTAACCAACTATCTTTAGTGAACATGTTTCTCATGAGCAATGTTCCTGTACAATGATAGCATCAGTCATAGGACAGTAACATCCCAGACATGTGGGAGTAAGGGCCTGTCCTAAGGCAATGACACACATTGACAATATGGGTCCATGGTTTGTAGCCCTAGGTCTGGGGATGCCATCATGCACCGTACCAAATGTAGTAATCCTAGGTGCATTTAGGTCTTGTGGCACTAATTTAGGCCACATCTGAGGATCGGAAGATCTACAGGTAGAATACTCTGTGCATCAGTTATATAGCCACATTATCTCAGCTACAGCCTGGTCCATGGGCCATACAGGGCACAACTCATTGCCAGGGCTTTCTCTCTGCAGGCTGAGAATACTGTTCCCACATTACCATCATATGCCCACATATTCCATACCTAACAGTACCTCTTGAGACCATCCTATATATAACATGGCCATTGTGGGTCACTCTGAAGGGGTCTGTGAGGTGTTGGTATCTCCCAGACAACAGTTTGGTGAGCTGTTGTGTGTGTTGAGTGATATGTGGGACTGTACACATATCTCACATCATCCTCACATGCTACTTACAGGAAACATACACAAGTTTGTGTGTAAGGCCTATGCATTTGTAAGCACATCTGCCATTAACTGAATAGCAAATTCATCATGGGCAACATTAAATATATACATGCATAGATAGGTGCATGCAACTGGTGTAGGATTGAGGACTGATTACACATCAATATGGTGATGTGAAGTCCACAAAGTACAGTGCCACATGAACCATGACATGATTGTCCTATGTACAGGCCACACTATCGGACTTACAAAGCTCTGATGTCAGTCTGGTACTCTGAGCCACATTGTGGCATATGGGATTGTTATTTTTGTTGCAGAGTACAGACTGTATTAGCAGTACTCACCTGCCCCTCTGGTGAACCATATAGCTGGTGATACAGGGGAAGGACCTCCTTCACCAAGGTCTCCAGCTCCTCTGGAGTGAATGCAGGGGTCCTGCTCCCTGTACAGCGTGCCATTACAGCTCCCAGAGATTGCAAACAGCATCTGACTATGAGGAGGTGGTGTAAGCAGCAGTGTCTGTAGGCAAGTGATTAGATTTTCAAACTGCAACGAACACATATGCCACATAGGCGGCCTTCTGTGTAGGCAGCCACACCCATTGGCCTGCGGCGGTCACAAACTCCAAAGTTAGCCAATGGCTGTGACTGCCGTGCAGGGAGCACCTACTGTACAGTTTAAATCAGCCGCATTCAGCAAATCAGCATGCCCCATTAGCGAGGTCAGGTATCCACATAGGCGGACTCCTCTGTAGACGGACACAGCCCTTGGACTGCAGCGTTCACATTATCCAACGTTAGCCTATGGCTGTGACCGCCGTGGAGGAAGTTGCCTACCGCGTGGTTTAAATCAGCCGGCGCTTGGCGATTCAGCATGTCCCATTAGCGAGGTCAGAAATCTGCCATATCAGTATTGAAAACCACATAGAAAATGATTTTCAATGTGCATCTCCACCAAGATTAATATGTTGGAACATTACCTGTTGCATGACACCATTCCTCTGTCTATACCAATACTGAAACGCCAGTGTTGTACATTATTGTGCATGAACACACGATCACTGTGGTGCACTGCACACCGGCGGTGACAGTAGTTATGTGAGCAATGCAGACTTCACAACATGACAGTGTCCACCATACAAATGAGTTTGTATGATGTGCACACTGCTGTTACAGACATGTGGAGTGCAAATTGGGGTTGATAGGTGAAACTTGCAGTAATGGCAGTCGATCAGATTCATCCTGGTGACTCTTGTGTTTATCTGTTAAGTCAATGTAAATATTTTGGCTGTCTTTTGCTTGGAATAGCCTCTCTCACAACAGTGGTCACTGGTGGAAATGTATCATGCAGATAATTGTCAGGCATCTCTTTCACCTTTCTCATCCAAGAAGTTGCTATTTATGCTGTTGTATGTCATGCAATTATGATGTGAATTGCTGTGTAGTGCTAACATATGCTAGTATGTGCGGTCACATGACTTTTGGTTGTGTCTTGGTTAATGTCAGTGTGGACACTGTTAACAATATCCATATGTATGGACACTCCACACATAGGTACCGTAGCAGAGGGAGGAGATGACAGCCTCCAGTATACCAGCCAGTTCCAGACTTTCAAGCTAAGTAAGAAAAATAATTAATCAGGAAGTTTTGTCTCAATAGGCAGATAATAATAGATTTATGTGACCTGTTGGAGTCTCATTTACATCCTTGTAGAAACTATCCCACATCTCTAACACCAATGGTAAAACTAATGGCAGAATTGCATTTCCTGCCCACAGGTTCCTTTCAGTACACTGTGGCTATATCTGGTGGATTGTCACAACCTATGTTCAGTGGCGTACTACGTGATGTGCTTTCAGCAATGATGAGACACATGTGCCTTCCAGTAAATGCAATAGTAGTGAAAGTGTTGGATTGCGGATAGGTAAAATTTACTATTCCCACTCCAGCCAGTACAACAATAGGAAAACTGTTGGAGTGCAGAGGGGTAAAATTAACTAATCCCACTCCAATCAGTATAACAGTAGGGAAAGTATTGCATTACAGAGGAGTAAAATTTACTATTCCCACTCCAGTCAGTACACCAGTAGGGAAAGTGTTGGATTGCAGAGGGGTACAATTTACTATTCCAACTCCAGTTAGTACAACAATAGGGAAATTGGTGGATTACAGAGGGGTGAAATTTACCATTCCCTCTCCAGTCAATACAACAGTAGGGAAAGTGTTGGATAGCGTAGGGGTAACATTTACTTTTCCCACTCCAATAAGTGCAACAGTAGGGAAAGTGTTGCATTGCAGAGGGGTAAAATTCACTATTCCAATCCTAGTCAATACAATAGTAGAGAAAGTGTTGGATTGCGGAGGGGTAAAATTTACTATTCCCAATCCAATGAATGCAAATGTCGGGCAAGTGTTGGATTGCGGAGGGGTAAAACTTACTATTCCCATTCCAGTCAGTACAACAGTAGGGAAAATGTTGGATAGCGGACAGGAAAAATGTACTAGTCCCACTCCAGTCAGTACAACAGTAGGGAAAGTGCTGGATTGCGGAGGGGTAAAATGTACTATTCCCACTCCCGTCAGAGCAACATTAAAAACAAACAAAATATCTTGAACTAAATACAATTATTTCAAAAACAGAGTAAATAAAGAAAAATATAAATATGTACAAAAACACAACAAATATATTAACCCCTTCCATGCTTATGACGAGCTGGACTCGTCATGGCACACAGTGCTCGTGTGCTCATGGCGAGTCCAGCTCGTCATAGACTCACCCACGGGGAAGCGCTGGCGCTCCCCCGTGGGAATCCGATCGTCGGGGTTTTTTTTTAGGAGGCAGGGGAAGGACTTCCCCTGCCTCCCCCGCCCCGCCCCCCATCAATGACGTCAGCGCGCGGCGTGCTGACATCGTTGAGGGTTTCCCTTTCTTCCCCGACGCGCTGGAAGCCATTTGCTTCCAGCGCGTCGCGCAAATAGGTGAGTTTTGGCTCGGGGAGGGGGGTTTGATTCAAAGAGACATCGAGGAAAGGAAAGGGTTTTCCTTTCCCCCGATGCCTCTTTTGTGCATTCCTGCTGCACGATCATGTGATCGTGCAGCAGAAATGCCCACTAGAGCGGGATTGTGAGCGTGGAGATGTGCCTTCTCTCCATTGCCACCCTGTAAAGTTAGCTGTAATCCTTGATGGAGGTCTCTGCACCCTTGATTTTCTTGAGCGCAATCCTTCTCCTCGTCTGCCGCTGCGATCCTGCAATTCTTCTGGTCCTTTACGCAGCTGTAGTGTAGGAAAGGCATTATACATTTACCCAACGAGGTAGCACTTACTGATTAGCCAGTAGAAAGTACTCCAGTTGAGTAGAGGTATTGCACAAAACGGTGGCATCTTCGTGAGCGTGGAGATGTACCTTCTCTCCATTGCCACCCTGTAAAGTTAGCTGTAATCCTTGATGGAGGTCTCTGCACCCTTGATTTTCTCGAGCGCAATCCTCGTGTAGTTCCTGTGACCAGGAGGTTCCTTCTCCTCGTCTGCCGCTGCGATCCTGCTCTGACCCTTTATAAACAAGAGGCATGTGAACGGGCCTAGAAGCCCCGCCACATATACACTAGCGGTATGCAACGTATGCCCGCCCTTTCCCTACTATGACGGACAGCTTACTCAAAGGATCCCGGCGCTTTCGGCGCGGTGGCAAAGTTACAGACACACAGGTCACTGGAGACAATCCTTGATGGAGGTCTCTGCACCCTTGATTTTCTCGAGCGCAATCCTCGTGTAGTTCCTGTGACCAGGAGGTTCCTTCTCCTCGTCTGCCGCTGCGATCCTGCTCTGACCCTTTATAAACAAGAGGCATGTGAACGGGCCTAGAAGCCCCGCTCGTTTGGCCCCGCCACACATACACTAGCGGTATGCAACGTATGCCCGCCCTTTCCCTACTATGATGGACAGCTTACTCAAAGGATCCCGGCGCTTTCGGCGCGGTGGCAAAGTTACAGACACACAGGTCACTGGAGACAATCCTTGATGGAGGTCTCTGCACCCTTGATTTTCTTGAGCGCAATCCTTCTCCTCGTCTGCCGCTGCGATCCTGCAATTCTTCTGGTCCTTTACGCAGCTGTAGTGTAGGAAAGGCATTATACATTTACCCAACGAGGTAGCACTTACTGATTAGCCAGTAGAAAGTACTCCAGTTGAGTAGAGGTATTGCACAAAACGGTGGCATCTTCGTGAGCGTGGAGATGTACCTTCTCTCCATTGCCACCCTGTAAAGTTAGCTGTAATCCTTGATGGAGGTCTCTGCACCCTTGATTTTCTCGAGCGCAATCCTCGTGTAGTTCCTGTGACCAGGAGGTTCCTTCTCCTCGTCTGCCGCTGCGATCCTGCTCTGACCCTTTATAAACAAGAGGCATGTGAACGGGCCTAGAAGCCCCGCTCGTTTGGCCCCGCCACACATACACTAGCGGTATGCAACGTATGCCCGCCCTTTCCCTACTATGACGGACAGCTTACTCAAAGGATCCCGGCGCTTTCGGCGCGGTGGCAAAGTTACAGACACACAGGTCACTGGAGACAATCCTTGATGGAGGTCTCTGCACCCTTGATTTTCTCGGCGCAATCCTCGTGTAGTTCCTGTGACCAGGAGGTTCCTTCTCCTCGTCTGCCGCTGCGATCCTGCTCTGACCCTTTATAAACAAGAGGCATGTGAACGGGCCTAGAAGCCCCGCTCGTTTGGCCCCGCCACACATACACTAGCGGTATGCAACGTATGCCCGCCCTTTCCCTACTATGATGGACAGCTTACTCAAAGGATCCCGGCGCTTTCGGCGCGGTGGCAAAGTTACAGACACACAGGTCACTGGAGACAATCCTTGATGGAGGTCTCTGCACCCTTGATTTTCTCGAGCGCAATCCTCGTGTAGTTCCTGTGACCAGGAGGTTCCTTCTCCTCGTCTGCCGCTGCGATCCTGCTCTGACCCTTTATAAACAAGAGGCATGTGAACGGGCCTAGAAGCCCCGCTCGTTTGGCCCCGCCACACATACACTAGCGGTATGCAACGTATGCCCGCCCTTTCCCTACTATGATGGACAGCTTACTCAAAGGATCCCGGCGCTTTCGGCGCGGTGGCAAAGTTACAGACACACAGGTCACTGGAGACAATTCTTCTGGTCCTTTACGCAGCTGTAGTGTAGGAAAGGCACTATACATTTACCCAACGAGGTAGCACTTACTGATTAGCCAGTAGAAAGCACTCCAGTTGAGTAGAGGTATTGCACAAAACGGTGGCATCTTCGTGGATAAATATGCAGGGCAGATGTGCCTTCTCTCCATTTACACCCTGAAAAGTTAGCTGTAATCCTTGATGGAGGTCTTTGCATCCTTGAATTTCTCGAGCGCAATGCTCGTGTAGTTCCTGTGACCAGGAGGTTCCTTCTCCTCGTCTGCCGCTGAGATCCTGCTCTGACCCTTTATAAACAAGAGGCATGTGAACGGGCCTAGAAGCCCCGCCACACATACACTAGCGGTATGCAACGTATGCCCGCCCTTTCCCCACTATGATGGACAGCTTACTCAAAGGACCCCGGCACTTTCGGCGCGGTGGCAAAGTTACAGACACACAGGTCACTGGAGACAATTCTTCTGGTCCTTTACGCAGCTGTAGTGTAGGAAAGGCACTATACATTTACCCAACGAGGTAGCACTTACTGATTAGCCAGTAGAAAGCACTCCAGTTGAGTAGAGGTATTGCACAAAACGGTGGCATCTTCGTGGATAAATATGCAGGGCAGATGTGCCTTCTCTCCATTTACACCCTGAAAAGTTAGCTGTAATCCTTGATGGAGGTCTTTGCATCCTTGAATTTCTCGAGCGCAATGCTCGTGTAGTTCCTGTGACCAGGAGGTTCCTTCTCCTCGTCTGCCGCTGAGATCCTGCTCTGACCCTTTATCCCCTTCGGTGCTTATGACGAGCTGGACTCGTCATGGCACACAGTGCTCGTGACGAGTCCAGCTCGTCATAAGACCACCACGGGAAGCGCTGGCGCTCCCCGTGAGAATCTGATCGTTAGGTTTTTTGGGGGAGGCAGGGGAAGGGCTTCCCCTGCCTCCCCCCGCCCCATCAATGACGTCAGCGCGCTGACATCATTGAGGGTTTCCCTTTCTTCCCGACGCGCTGGAAGCCATTTGCTTCCAGCGCGTCGAACATCAGGTGAGGTTTGGCTCGGGGAGGGGGGGGTTTGTATCAAAAGAGGCATCGAGGGAAAGGAAATGGTTTTCCTTTCCCCCGATGCCTCTTTTGTGCATTCCTGCTGCACGATCATGTGATTGTGCAGCAGGAATGCCCACTAGGCACCAGGGTTTTTTTAATTTTTGTGTTGGGGAGTGGCCAAAAGGGCAAGGGTTGCTCCCCTTTTACGGGTGTGAATATTTTATTTATACTGTTAGGCCCAACTACCCCTTAGCTTGGCTGGTGGATTGTGTGTGGACTGGTGCATTATTTGCATATGTGATTGTAATGTTTTTTTCCTCCTTTTTATTCTAGTGTAAAGCTTTTGATTCCTGTTTGCGGTTTCGGCAGTTGTGGTTCTGCAGTTTTGCGTAATTGCATTTATTTGGTAAGAAAAATATTTTTGTTGTGTGTACTCCAAATGAGTATTATTGTCATGCATGAATGAATTTTTTTGTAAGTGGTGCCATAATGGCAGCATATTTGTTAGTGTTCAGAGCATGAAATTCTTTGTGATGTTTTGCATTGTCTTATGTGTAATTTTTTTTCTTCTTCTTTTTTAGTGGGATATTGTTGATCCTTACTGTGTCTGTGCAGAGTAGGTGGTGGTGAGTCTAGCTGCTTCTGTCACGTGAGTGGTATAGTGTTGGAGTATATAGGTCTTTGTGATAAAGCTACATTTTGTTTATTTCTTTTTTTTTTTTACAAAGGGTTTGTTGTTGTTGACTTGTTTGACAAGTAACCTTTATTAGTAAGCATTATGGCTAGCCGTAGAATTACTGCTCAGCAGGTGGTTGGTTTGCTTCTTGAATCTTCCTCTGAGCAGGATTATGAGACTGACAGTGCGTCTGAGGGAGAGGAGGGAGGGAAGATTCAGGCAGTGAGTTTTCTCTCCACATGGAATCATCGGATGATGAAGGTACTCTCAGTGCAGATGAAGTGCCTGATTTAGAGGAGGATACTAATGTGCCGATGGTGCAAGAGGCATCTGGATTGCAGCCTGGGGCTGCTAGGCTTCCTACTGGAAGTGCTGGACTCTGGGTTGATCCAAACATGGTGCAGCCGGTGTTGCCTGCCTTTAGTGGTTATGCAGGGTGTAGAGTGGATTGTGAACATTATTTGCCTATACAGTATTTTCAGTTGTTTATGGATGATGTATTTTTGGGTGAGATTGTTGAGCAGACTGATTTGTATGCTGAACAGTTTTTGAGGGACAACAGTGCCAGACTTAGGCCCCATTCTAGAGCTACCCGGTGGAGTCCCACAAATCTGGAAGAGATGAAGAAGTTTTTGGGTTTGACTTTTTTGATGGGTTTGATAAGGAAGCCGTCCATGAGTTCATATTGGTCTACCAGTCCCTTGATGGCAACGGCCATATTTCCTGCAGTTATGACTCGTGATCGGTATTTACTTTTGCTTCGGATGCTGCATTTTGTTGATAATGGTTTGGCGTTGCCACGAGATCACCCTGAATGTGACCGTCTTTTTAAGATTCGGCCTGTTCTTGATCACTTTGTAGATCGATTTTCAGAGATCTATACTCCAGGGAAAGAAATATCTATTGATGAGTCTTTGGTGCTGTTCAAGGGCCGTTTGGTTTTTAGGCAGTACATTCCTAGCAAGAGGGCACGCTATGGAATTAAGCTGTATATGTTGTCTGAGAGTAGGACAGGATATGTTTTTAATTTGCGTGTGTACACTGGTAGGGATTCCACTATTGACCCCCTGGTTGTCCGTCCACTTTAGTAGGAGTTTCAGAGAAAATTGTGTGGGAACTTGCTAGAGGACTGTTTAACAGAGGCCACCATTTGTACATTGATAACTTCTACACTGCTGTGCAATTGTTTAAGGAATTGTTCAAAGTGGACACCTTTGCTTGTGGCACAATCCGCTCTAACCGTAAAGGTTATCCAAAGAGCTTGTTTGCAAAAAACTTCAGAGGGGACAGTGCAGTGCCTTGCGTAGTGAGGAACTGCTAGCTGTGAAATTTGTGGACAGGAGGGATGTGTACATGCTGACTACCATCCATGATGAGAGTACTTCACCTGTGGCTGTTTGGGGTCAGATTGCTGAAGTGCGCAAACCTGTGTGCATTTTAGACTACAATAAGCACATGGGTGGTGTTGATAGAGTAGATCAGAGGTTGGAACCTTACACTGCTATTCGTAAGTCTTACATTTGGTATAAGAAGTTGGCCATCCATCTCTTCAATTTAGCAACTTTCAATGCTTTTGTTGTGTTCAAGGAGTGTTCTCCTGCGTCAAAGTTGACTTTTGTTCAGTTTCAGGAGTCTGTCATAGGCAGCTTTGTTGTTGTGGAACAGGCAAGTGTTCCTAGAGTTGGAGTGGTGGAGGATGTGGCTCGATTGAAAGATCGCCACTTTCCTGATCACATTCCTCCTACATCCTCAAAAGACTTTCCCACTAGGAGATGTAGAGTCTGTTGGCGAAGAGGTACGCGGAAGGAGACTCGTATGTACTGCCCTGAGTGTCCTTCTAACCCTGGGCTGTGTGTGCCTGCTTGTTATAGAGCGTACCACAAGCAAAAGAATTATTGGGAGCAACCATGAGTGGTAAAGTGAACTGCCTGGTCTGTAATGTTTAAGAATTGTTGTTCTGTTTCAAGGTTGGCATTAGTGCAATGTTTCTGATTTTGTGTTAGTAGATTTGTATCTATTTGCAATTTGTTTGTGTTTTCTTTTTTGTATAAAAAAATCCTAAATGTGATGGTGGTGTGTGTAGGCTGGTGCTTGGCTGGCGGTGTGCGTGGAGTGGCGCTCGGCTGGCAGTGTGTGAGTAGTGACTTGCTGCTGGTCACTACACACACTGCTAGCGAGCGACACTCCACGCAATCCATCAGGTTGTGTTGTTGCTGTGTTAGGAATGTGGGCGTGTGAAAGTGATGGGCCCTTGAATGGCGCTGTCTGCTGGTGTGAGTGTTGTAATGTGATGGGCCCGCGGCTGGTGGTGTGAATGGTTTTGTATTTGTCACACGTATGAAAGGTGTATGAATGGCCTGTAAAGAGGTTGGTGCCTTGTCGTGGCTTTACAGCTCACGAGCTGTGAGTCAATGGTTCAGTTTCTCGTCCTTTCAATTATTAACAGTGCATTTCATTTTTGTGAAATCACTTGTTAATACAATTGTATATACTGAACCATCACTCACCCTCGTGCCAAATCCAACCAGTATGTGTGTGTGTGCTTGAGGATTAGATGGTTGTGCAGTAATATTTTTTTTGTCTTTCTCAAGCAGGGTGTACCTTGTCCCTTTTTGTGAATGTTGTAATGTGTTTGTTTCGTGCCTGGGGGTGTGAATGGTCTTGTGTGTATCACGTATGAAAGGTGTGTGAATGGCCTGTAAAGCGGTTGGGGCCTTGACGTGGCTTTACAGCTCACGAGCTGCGAGTCACTGGTTCCGTTTTTGTCCTTTCAATTATTGACAGTGCATTTCATTTTTGTGAAATCTCTTGTTAATAAAATTGTATATACTGAACCATCACTTGCCCTCGTGCCAAATCCAACCAGTATGTGTGTGTGTGCTTGAGGAATAGATGGCTGTGCAGTAATCTTTGTCTTTTTAGTCTGTCTGCCAAGGTGTACATTCCGTCTAAGAATAACCTACCAACTGTAGATATTGTCAGTAAGCGAAACACCCATGGGAGTACATGGTGATATCTCTCTTGTGGATCCCAACAAGTTATGGTACCCACAATGTCCTGCAAACCTCAAAATGTCTGTCACATTTTCCTTGCAATATTGTGCCAACATTTTCACGCTGCAGAAATAAACAACACATTATCTCATTATGACTTGGTTTTGCAAGGGGGTCACCTGGGTTTTTGGCCCGGGGCTCGGCGGCCACATGGGAAACCTACCAAACCCACACATTTCTGAAAAGTAGACACCCGGGGGCTTCCAGGGAGGTATGGCTTGCGTGGATCCCCCAACGTTTCCTTACCCAGAATCCCCTGCAAACCTCACTTTTAGCTGAAAAAATCACTTTTTTCACACATTTGTGTGTGGGAAAGTGTGGCATCACTGGCCTCACACAAATTTCCTACCACCCAGCGTTCCCCCAGGTCTCCCGATAAAAATGGTGCCTCACTTGTGTGGGAGGCCCAAGTACCCGCGACAGGCAAGGGCCCACAACGTATTGAGGCGACCTCAAAATGGCCTTTCACAAAACCACCTGGTTTTGCAAGGGGAGTCACCTGGGTTTTTGGCCCCGTGCTCGGCGGCCATCTAGGGAAACCTACCAAACCCACACATTTCTGAAAAGTAGACACCCGGGGGCTTCCAGGGAGGTATGGCTTGCGTGGATCCCCCAACGTTTCCTTACCCAGAATCCCCTGCAAACCTCACTTTTAGCTGAAAAAATCACTTTTTCACACATTTGTGTGTGGGAAAGTGTGGCATCACTGGCCTCACACAAATTTCCTACCACCCAGCGTTCCCCCAGGTCTCCCGATAAAAATGGTGCCTCACTTGTGTGGGAGGCCCAAGTACCCGCGACAGGCAAGGGCCCACAACGTATTGAGGCGACCTCAAAATGGCCTTTCACAAAACCACCTGGTTTTGCAAGGGAGTCACCTGGGTTTTTGGCCCCGTGCTCGGCGGCCATCTAGGGAAACCTACCAAACCCACACATTTCTGAAAAGTAGACACCCGGGGCTTCCAGGGAGGTATGGCTTGCGTGGATCCCCCAACGTTTCCTTACCCAGAATCCCCTGCAAACCTCACTTTTAGCTGAAAAAATCACTTTTTTCACACATTTGTGTGTGGGAAAGTGTGGCATCACTGGCCTCACACAAATTTCCTACCACCCAGTGTTCCCCCAGGTCTCCCGATAAAAATGGTGCCTCACTTGTGTGGGAGGCCCAAGTACCCGCGACAGGCAAGGGCCCACAACGTATTGAGGCGACCTCAAAATGGCCTTTCACAAAACCACCTGGTTTTGCAAGGGAAGTCACCTGGGTTTTTGGCCCCGTGCTCGGCGGCCATCTAGGGAAACCTACCAAACCCACACATTTCTGAAAAGTAGACACCCGGGGGCTTCCAGGGAGGTATGGCTTGCGTGGATCCCCCAACGTTTCCTTACCCAGAATCCCCTGCAAACCTCACTTTTAGCTGAAAAAATCACTTTTTTCACACATTTGTGTGTGGGAAAGTGTGGCATCACTGGCCTCACACAAATTTCCTACCACCCAGCGTTCCCCCAGGTCTCCCGATAAAAATGGTGCCTCACTTGTGTGGGAGGCCCAAGTACCCGCGACAGGCAAGGGCCCACAACGTATTGAGGCGACCTCAAAATGGCCTTTCACAAAACCACCTGGTTTTGCAAGGGGAGTCACCTGGGTTTTGGCCCCGTGCTCGGCGGCCATCTAGGAAACCTACCAAACCCACACATTTCTGAAAAGTAGACACCCGGGGGCTTCCAGGGAGGTATGGCTTGCGTGGATCCCCCAACGTTTCCTTACCCAGAATCCCCTGCAAACCTCACTTTTAGCTGAAAAAATCACTTTTTTCACACATTTGTGTGTGGGAAAGTGTGGCATCACTGGCCTCACACAAATTTCCTACCACCCAGCGTTCCCCCAGGTCTCCCGATAAAAATGGTGCCTCACTTGTGTGGGAGGCCCAAGTACCCGCGACAGGCAAGGACACAAAACGTTTTGAGGCAACATCAACATTGCCTATCAAAAAATGTTTTGAGGCCCTTGCCTGTCAGCTCGTACTTGCGGCCTCCCACACAAGTGAGCCACACATTTCTCAGGAGTAGAACCTGGGAGCATACAGGTAGTGTAGGGCCAGTGGATGCCCCTACCGCACACAAATGTGTGAAAAAGTGACTTTTCAGCTAAAATCGAGGTTTGCAAGAGATTCTGGGTAGGAAACGTTTGGGATCACGCCTAGCCTCCTGCAAACTGTCTACTATTCGGACATAGTAGGTTTCCTAGGTTCGATCCGCGATACGACAAATCCAGGTGACCTCACCTTGCAAAGGCCCAGGTGGTTTTGAGATGGGCAATTTTGAGGTCGCCTCACTGCGTTGTGGGCCTGCCTGTCGCAGATACTGGCCTCCACACAAGTGAGCACCATTTATCGGAGGACCTGAGGCTAGTGTAGAAACTGTGTGAGGCCAGTGATGCCACACTCCCAAACACAAATGTGTGAAAAAGTGTTTTCAGCTAAAATCGAGGTTGCAAGGATCTGAGTGAAATGTTGGGGATCCACACAAGCCATGCCTCCTGAAACCCAGTGTCTACTTTTCAGAAATGTGGGTTTGTAGGTTTCCTAGATGGCCGCCGAGCCTGAGCCAAAACAGGTGACCTCCTTGAAACCAGGTGAGTTTTGAGATAGGCAATTTTGAGGTCAGCCTCACTACGTTGTGGGCACTGCCTGTCGTGGTACTGGGCCTCCCACACAAGTGAGGCACCATTTTATCGGGGACCTGAGAACGCTGGGTGGTAGAAATTTGTGTGAGGCCAGTGATGCCACACTTCCACACACAAATGTGTGAAAAAGTGATTTTCAGCTAAAATTGAGGCTTGCAGGGATTCTGGGTAGAAGACGTTGGGGATCCACGCAAGCCATACCTCCCTGGAAGCCCCGAGTGTCTACTTTTCAGAAATGTGTGGGTTTGGTAGGTTTCCTAGATGGCCGCCGAGCTCAGGGCCAAAAGCCAGGTGACCCTTGCAAAACCAGGTGGTTTTGAGATAGGCAATTTTGAGGTTGCCTCACTACGTTGTGGGCCCTTGCCTGTCGCGGTACTTGGGCCTCCCACACAAGTGAGGCACCATTTTATCGGGAGACCTGGGGAACGCTGGGTGGTAGGAAATTTGTGTGAGGCCAGTGATGCCACACTTCCCACACAAATGTGTGAAAAAGTGATTTTTCAGCTAAAATTGAGGTTTGCAAGGATTCTGGGTAAGAAGCGTTGGGGGATCACGCAAGCCATACCTCCCTGGAAGCCCCGGGTGTCTACTTTTCAGAAATGTGTGGGTTTGGTAGGTTTCCCTAGATGGCCGCCGACACGGGGCCAAAACCCAGGTGACCCCTTGCAAACCAGGTGGTTTTGAGATAGGCAATTTTGAGGTCGCCTCACTACGTTGTGGGCCCTGCCTGTCGTGGGTACTGGGCCTCCACACAAGTGAGGCACCATTTTGATCGGAGACCTGAGAACGCTGGGTGGTAGGAAATTTGTGTGAGGCCAGTGATGCCACACTTTCCCACACAAAATGTGTGAAAAAGGATTTTTTCAGCTAAAATTGAGGTTTGCAAGGGATTCTGGGTAAGGAAACGTTGGGGGATCCACTAAGCCATACCTCCCTGGAAGCCCCGGGTGTCTACTTTTCAGAAATGTGTGGGTTTGGTAGGTTTCCCTAGATGGCCGCCGAGCACGGGGCCAAAACCCAGGTGACCCCCTGCAAAACCAGGTGGTTTTGAGATAGGCAATTTAGAGGTCGCCTCACTACGTTGTGGGCCCTTGCCTGTCGCGGGTACTTGGGCCTCCCACACAAGTGAGGCACCATTTTCATCGGGAGACCTGGGGGAACGCTGGGTGGTAGGAAATTTGTGTGAGGCCAGTGATGCCACACTTTCCCACACACAAATGTGTGAAAAAAGTGATTTTTCAGCTAAAATTGAGGTTTGCAAGGGATTCTGGGTAAGGAAACGTTGGGGGATCCACGCAAGCCATACCTCCCTGGAAGCCCCCGGGTGTCTACTTTTCAGAAATGTGTGGGTTTGGTAGGTTTCCCTAGATAGCCGCCGAGCACGGGGCCAAAAGCCCAGGTGACCCCCTTGCAAAACCAGGTGGTTTTGAGATAGGCAATTTTGAGGTCGCCTCACTACGTTGTGGGCCCTTGCCTGTCGCGGGTACTTGGGCCTCCCACACAAGTGAGGCACCATTTTTATCGAGAGACCTGGGGGAACGCTGGGTGGTAGGAAATTTGTGTGAGGCCAGTGATGCCACACTTTCCCACACACAAATGTGTGAAAAAAGTGATTTTTTCCAGCTAAAAGTGAGGTTTGCAGGGGATTCTGGGTAAGGAAACGTTGGGGGATCCACGCAAGCCATACCTCCCTGGAAGCCCCCGGGTGTCTACTTTTCAGAAATGTGTGTGTTTGGTAGGTTTCCCTAGGTGCCGGCAGAGCTAGGGTTCAAAAACTACAGCTAGGCACTTTGCCAAAAAAGGGTCATTTTTCACTGCGAAATTGAGGTGTGACCACGTTGCGTTTTGCGCCGTTTCCTGTTGCAGGCACTAGGCCGACCCACACAAGTGAGGTACCATTTTTCTCGTAAGACTTTGGGAGACGCGGGGTGGGTGAAAATTTGTGGATCCACGCAGATTCCAGAACTTTCCACCACAGAAATGGGGGAAAATGTGTTTTTTGGACAATTTTCTATGTTTGCAAGGGATTCTGGGTAACAGAACCTGGTGGGAGGCAGTCAAGTCACCCCATCCTGGATTCCCCTGGGTGTCTAGTTTTCAAAAATGTATAGGTTTGCTAGGTTTCCCTAGGTGCCGGCAGAGGTAGGGTTCAAAAACTACAGCTAGGCACTTTGCCAAAAAAGGGTCATTTTTCACTGCGAAATTGAGATGTGACCACGTTGCGTTTTGCGCCGTTTCCTGTCGCAGGCACTAGGCCGACCCACACAAGTGAGGTACCATTTTTCTCGTAAGACTTTGGGGAACGAGGGGTGGGTGGAAATTTGTGGATCCACGCAGATTCCAGAACTTTCCACCACAGAAATGTGGGGAAAATGTGTTTTTTGGACAATTTTTTATGTTTGCAAGGGATTCTGGGTAACAGAACCTGGTGGGAGGCAGTCAAGTCACCCCATCCTGGATTCCCCTGGGTGTCTAGTTTTCAAAAATGTATAGGTTTGCTAGGTTTCCCTAGGTGCCGGCAGAGGTAGGGTTCAAAAACTACAGCTAGGCACTTTGCCAAAAAGGGTCATTTTTCACTGCGAAATTGAGATGTGACCACGTTGCGTTTTGCGCCGTTTCCTGTCGCAGGCACTAGGCCGACCCACACAAGTGAGGTACCATTTTTCTCGTAAGACTTTGGGGAACGCGGGGTGGGTGGAAATTTGTGGATCCACACAGATTCCAGAACTTTCCACCACAGAAATGTGGGGAAAATGTGTTTTTCTGGACAATTTTTTATGTTTGCAAGGGATTCTGGGTAACAGAACCTGGTGGGAGGCAGTCAAGTCACCCCATCCTGGATTCCCCTGGGTGTCTAGTTTTCAAAAATGTATAGGTTTGCTAGGTTTCCCTAGGTGCCGGCAGAGGTAGGGTTCAAAAACTACAGCTAGGCACTTTGCCAAAAAGGGTCATTTTTCACTGCGAAATTGAGGTGTGACCACGTTGCGTTTTGCGCCGTTTCCTGTCGCAGGCACTAGGCCGACCCACACAAGTGAGGTACCATTTTTCTCGTAAGACTTTGGGGAACGCGGGGTGGGTGGAAATTTGTGGATCCACGCAGATTCCAGAACTTTCCACCACAGAAATGTGGGGAAAATGTGTTTTTTGGACAATTTTTTATGTTTGCAAGGGATTCTGGGTAACAGAACCTGGTGGGAGGCAGTCAAGTCACCCCATCCTGGATTCCCCTGGGTGTCTAGTTTTCAAAAATGTATAGGTTTGCTAGGTTTCCCTAGGTGCCGGCAGAGGTAGGGTTCAAAAACTACAGCTAGGCACTTTGCCAAAAAAGGGTCATTTTTCACTGCGAAAGTGAGGTGTGACCACGTTGCGTTTTGCGCCGTTTCCTGTCGCAGGCACTAGGCCGACCCACACAAGTGAGGTACCATTTTTCTCGTAAGACTTTGGGGAACGCGGGGTCGGTGGAAATTTGTGGATCCACGCAGATTCCAGAACTTTCCACCACAGAAATGTGGGGAAAATGTGTTTTTTGGACAATTTTTTATGTTTGCAAGGGATTCTGGGTAACAGAACCTGGTGGGAGGCAGTCAAGTCACCCCATCCTGGATTCCCCTGGGTGTCTAGTTTTCAAAAATGTATAGGCTTGCTAGGTTTCCCTAGGTGCCGGCAGAGGTAGGGTTCAAAAACTACAGCTAGGCACTTTGCCAAAAAGGGTCATTTTTCACTGCGAAATTGAGGTGTGACCACGTTGCGTTTTGTGCCGTTTCCTGTCGCAGGCACTAGGCCGACCCACACAAGTGAGGTACCATTTTTCTCGTAAGACTTTGGGGAACGCGGGGTGGGTGGAAATTTGTGGATCCACGCAGATTCCAGAACTTTCCACCACAGAAATGTGGGGAAAATGTGTTTTTTGGACAATTTTTTATGTTTGCAAGGGATTCTGGGTAACAGAACCTGGTGGGAGGCAGTCAAGTCACCCCATCCTGGATTCCCCTGGGTGTCTAGTTTTCAAAAATGTATAGGTTTGCTAGGTTTCCCTAGGTGCCGGCAGAGGTAGGGTTCAAAAACTACAGCTAGGCACTTTGCCAAAAAAAGGGTCATTTTTCACTGCGAAATTGAGGTGTGACCACGTTGCGTTTTGCGCCGTTTCCTGTCGCAGGCACTAGGCCGACCCACACAAGTGAGGTACCATTTTTCTCGTAAGACTTTGGGGAACGCAGGGTGGGTGGAAATTTGTGGATCCACGCAGATTCCAGAACTTTCCACCACAGAAATGTGGGGAAAATGTGTTTTTGGACAATTTTTTATGTTTGCAAGGGATTCTGGGTAACAGAACCTGGTGGGAGGCAGTCAAGTCACCCCATCCTGGATTCCCCTGGGTGTCTAGTTTTCAAAAATGTATAGGTTTGCTAGGTTTCCCTAGGTGCCGGCAGAGGTAGGGTTCAAAAACTACAGCTAGGCACTTTGCCAAAAAGGGTCATTTTTCACTGCGAAATTGAGATGTGACCACGTTGCGTTTTGCGCCGTTTCCTGTCGCAGGCACTAGGCCGACCCACACAAGTGAGGTACCATTTTTCTCGTAAGACTTTGGGGAGCGCGGGGTGGGTAGAAATTTGTGGATCCACGCAGATTCCAGAACTTTCCACCACAGAAATGTGGGGAAAATGTGTTTTTTGGACAATTTTTTATGTTTGCAAGGGATTCTGGGTAACAGAACCTGGTGGGAGGCAGTCAAGTCACCCCATCCTGGATTCCCCTGGGTGTCTAGTTTTCAAAAATGTATAGGCTTGCTAGGTTTCCCTAGGTGCCGGCAGAGGTAGGGTTCAAAAACTACAGCTAGGCACTTTGCCAAAAAAGGGTCATTTTTCACTGCGAAATTGAGGTGGGACCGCATTGCGTTTTGCGCCGTTTCCTGTCGCAGGCACTAGGCCGACCCACACAAGTGAGGTACAATTTTTCTCGTAAGACTTTGGGGAACGCGGGGTGGGTGGAAATTTGTGGATCCACGCAGATTCCAGAACTTTCCACCACAGAAATGTGGGGAAAATGTGTTTTTTGGACAATTTTTTATGTTTGCAAGGGATTC
The DNA here is from genome assembly GCA_963921515.1 of Calotriton arnoldi. Taxonomy (NCBI): domain Eukaryota; kingdom Metazoa; phylum Chordata; class Amphibia; order Caudata; family Salamandridae; genus Calotriton; species Calotriton arnoldi. Next base: position 4,097 of record CAWUFW010024953.1, on the reverse strand, counting down.
TGGGTAACAGAACCTGGTGGGAGGCAGTCAAGTCACCCCATCCTGGATTCCCCTGGGTGTCTAGTTTTAAAAAATGTATAGGTTTGCTAGGTTTCCCTAGGTGCCGGCAGAGGTAGGGTTCAAAAACTACAGCTAGGCACTTTGCCAAAAAAAGGGTCATTTTCACTGCGAAATTGAGGTGTGACCACGTTGCGTTTTGCGCCGTTTCCTGTCGCAGGCACTAGGCCGACCCACACAAGTGAGGTACCATTTTTCTCGTAAGACTTTGGGGAACGCGGGGTGGGTGGAAATTTGTGGATCCACGCAGATTCCAGAACTTTCCACCACAGAAATGTGGGGAAAATGTGTTTTTTTGGACAATTTTTTATGTTTGCAAGGGATTCTGGGTAACAGAACCTGGTGGGAGGCAGTCAAGTCACCCCATCCTGGATTCCCCTGCGTGTCTAGTTTTCAAAAATGTATAGGCTTACTAGGTTTCCCTAGGTGCCGGCAGAGGTAGGGTTCAAAAACTACAGCTAGGCACTTTGCCAAAAAGGGTCATTTTTCACTGCGAAATTGAGGTGGGACCGCATTGCGTTTTGCGCCGTTTCCTGTCGCAGGCACTAGGCCGACCCACACAAGTGAGGTACCATTTTCTCGTAAGACTTTGGGAACGCGGGGTGGGTGGAAATTTGTGGATCCACGCAGATTCCAGAACTTTCCACCACAGAAATGTGGGGAAAATGTGGTTTTTTTGACAATTTTTTATGTTTGCAAGGGATTCTGGGTAACAGAACCTGGTGGGAGAGCTGTCAAGTCACCCCATCCTGGATTCCCCTGGGTGTCTAGTTTTCAAAAATGTATAGGTTTGCTAGGTTTCCCTAGGTGCCGGCAGAGCTAGGGTTCAAAAACTACAGCTAGGCACTTTGCCAAAAAAGGGTCATTTTCACTGCGAAATTGAGGTGTGACCACGTTGCGTTTTGCGCAGTTTCCTGTCGCAGGCACTAGGCCGACCCACACAAGTGAGGTACCATTTTTCTCGTAAGACTTTGGGGAACGCGGGGTGGGTGGAAATTCGTGGATCCACGCAGATTCCAGAACTTTCCACCACAGAAATGTGGGGAAAATGTGGTTTTTTGACAATTTTTTATGTTTGCAAGGGATTCTGGGTAACAGAACCTGGTGGGAGGCAGTCAAGTCACCCCATCCTGGATTCCCCTGGGTGTCTAGTTTTCAAAAATGTATAGGTTTGCTAGGTTTCCCTAGGTGCCGGCAGAGCTAGGGTTCAAAAACTACAGCTAGGCACTTTGCCAAAAAGGGTCATTTTTCACTGCGAAATTGAGGTGTGACCACGTTGCGTTTTGCGCCGTTTCCTGTCGCAGGCACTAGGCCGACCCACACAAGTGAGGTACCATTTTTCTCGTTAGACTTTGGGGAACGCGGGGTGGGTGGAAATTTGTGGATCCACGCAGATTCCAGACCTTTCCACCACAGAAATGTGGGGAAAATGTGATTTTTGACAATTTTTTATGTTTGCAAGGGATTCTGGGTAACAGAACCTGGTGGGAGGCAGTCAAGTCACCCCATCCTGGATTCCCCTGGGTGTCTAGTTTTCAAAAATGTATAGGTTTGCTAGGTTTCCCTAGGTGCCGGCAGAGCTAGGGTTCAAAAACTACACCTAGGCACTTTGCAAAAAAAGGGTAATTTTTCATTGTGAAAATGTGGTACGTCCACGTTGCATTTTGAGCCATTTCCTGTAGTGGGCACAAGGGCTACCCACACAAGTGAGGTACCATTTTTATCGGGAGACTTAGGGTAACACAGAATTGTAGAGCAACTGTTATTACCTATTGACTTTCGATGCATTTCTGCCTTCCAAATGAAAGACAATGTGTAAAAAATAAGTCATTTTGAAAAATGACCTATAATTCTCATGCTAGTATGGGTACTCCCAATTTCGGAAATGTGCAAATATCTACTGTTTCTAAAATCTACATTTTGTTCCCATTTCAGAAATACATAGGTGTCTTTCATAACAATTTTTCCATGTATACATTTTCCCAAAATAATTGCTATATACCCGGTACTTAAAAAAAATCATTGCAAGATGTTGCTCAATTATTGGCTCTGGGTTCGTCGGGTTCTTGGTGAACCTACAAGTCCTATATATCCCCACAACCAGAAAGGTCCAGCGGATATAACGGTATATTGCCTTCAAATAGCTGTCATAATTAGAAGAAGTTACAGGTGAAAACGTTGACACAAATGGCTGTTTTTTTCAACTAATTTTCAATTTTTCCTTTATTTAACTGTTAGTTTCTATAAGGAAAACTTTAAGGATCTACACAAATGACCCCTTGCTGAATTCAGAATTTTGTCTACTTTTCATAAATGTATGGCTTTCCAGAATCCATTATTGGTTTCATACCCATTTCTACCATTAACTGTAAGGAGGTTGAAAGCACAAAAAATAGCAAAAATAGGCTATGTCCCAGAAAAATGCCAAAACTGTGTAAAAAAGTTGGTTTTCTGACAAAAGTCTGCTTGTCCCTGAAAGCTGGGAAGATGGTGATTTCATCCCCACAACCCCTTTTTTGATGCCATTTGCAGGGAAAAATCAAGACGCTTTCATCTGTAGCCCTTTTTTGCCTTTTTCCAAAAAAAAACAAAATTTAGCTGTATTTTGACTAATTTCTGGGTCCCCTCCAGGGGAACCCACAAACCCTGGGTACCTTTACAATCCCCATGATGTTAGAAAAAAAGGACGCAAATTTGGCATGGATACCTCATGTGGTCAAAAAGTTACAGGGGACTAAGCGCGCACTACCCCAAATAGCCAAAAAGGCTTAGCACAGGAGGGGAAAAGGCCTAGCAGCGAAGGGGTTAAATATTAAAAATTAAAGAAAATAAAAACATATTACAATGTTAAATCACAAATAACTACAAATATTTTTATAAATAAAATATCAAAATGATTTTCACACAAATAAATATGTTTATTTAGAAATTATTTATTAACAAAAAATATTCATCACATACATTTAATTTAGCTACTTCCCACCCTATAACCCCACAAAACTCACAACCTGCACCTAAAACTTAACTTTAAAAGCAAAATATGTACACTATTAATACAAACATTTATCACCAAACTTATTATCATTAAACATTAATTATTAAGTAATTATAATTAATTTACTTCCCACAATATACCCCCACAAAACACACAACACTCTCATAACATTTTACAAAAAATTATTTGCACAATCAACATAATTGATGATCAATTAAATAATTAATATTAATTTAAAAATTCATTATTAATTACTTAAAATTAATTTACTCCCCATCCCATACCCCTACAAAACCCACAACTCACATCTAAAATCGTAAAAAAATATTTGCACAATTATCATAATTATCAATTAAACAGATATTATTAATTAAAAACTAAATATGAATTTATTAAAATTAATTTTCTTCCCACCCTTTACCCCTATGAACCCCACAACCCGCATTTTTTATTACACAATTAACATTAATTAATATTAATTTTCAACTGATTATTATTTAATTAAAAATAAATGACTTCCCACCCTTCCCACCCTTTACCCCTATAAACCCCACAACCTGCACCACAAAAAAACAAAAATTACACAATTAAAATAATTATCAATTAATTAATATTAATTAGCAACTAATTATTCATTAATTAGAAATAAATTACTTCCACCCTTTACCCCTTTTAACCCCACAACCCAGCACATAAATTTAACATAAAAAAATTAATAGTATAATTAACATAATTAAATATACATTTAATAAAAAAAATATTGAATACAAAATAATCATTATATGTATTATAATTAAATTACTTCCCAACCTATAGCCCTATAAACCCACATCCTGATACAGCACTAAATCTCACAAAAAATAATTTAATAACTACTAAAAATTTAACAAATATATTGAAAAAGCATAAACAATCAGTATACAAAAATTTTACATCATATACAATTAAAAGATATACTAAAACACATAACAATAATTAAAAAACAATATTTAAAACAACTATATTTGTGCAAAACGATATTAATGACTTTGATACTTTAAAAATC
>CAWUFW010024952.1:0-52161 GCA_963921515.1 Calotriton arnoldi | reverse complement strand
ACTCTTCCAATCACTCAACCACCACTTATATACTAATGCAATCACCCAGGCATTATCCATCCACTCATGCAATAACTCAGGGATTACAAATACACTTGTGCAATCATGGAGGCAGTACTCATGCACTCATACAATCACCATGCACTATCCATGCACTCTTTGAATCAATCATGCTCTACACATATACTCCAGCAATCATCCAGACATTAGCATGCAGTTATTTCTCTTTTTAAACCAGATAAGGTAGTTCTGAAAAGAACTCTTTATTTTCTTCTTTTTTGTTTTTAATTTTTTTGTGTGTTTTTTTAAACTATTTTGTAATTTCTTTGGTGTTTTTGGAAAACCGAAAAAAGCAACAGGCTAAAGTCTTAACTTTTGGAATTGTAAAGTCATTCCCAAAAAAATAAAAATAAATTTAACAGCGATGGTTCCTTGCTGCAGAACAAACAGCATCCACAGATTGTTCACCACAACATAGTATGGCCTTGCATTTTATGCATTGCTGTTGTAAGTGTGCAAACTCTGAGCGTATGTCCGGCCCTCGAGATGACATAGTTGACGCTCCTGAAGTGCTGGGACCAGCTCCCTGGTCACCGTGCTGCATATTTTTTTGTGCACATTACATCTGCTCTCGTGCAAAATGTTTTGGATGGATCATCTGGAGGTGCTTGTACATACTCGACATCCCACAAGAGTATTTTTTGTCACTTCCTCTAGACAAAATCCGTGCACAGAGAGTACAACTGACCTTCCTTGCATTGACTTTCTTTTCACCATCTGGGATGGTGAAAAACTTCCAGACGATGGATTCTGGTCTCTTTTTGGGAGGTGGTTCTTCAATCTCTTCTTCATCAGAAGTATGTTGTTGCTCAGGATTGGAAGAAGCCATTTCCATAAATTTCCAAGAAACACCCAAAAAATTTACAGACTAGCTGCAAAAACACAACAGGTGCCTCTCCAATGAAGCTGCAGAGAGAATGACACAAATGGGTGGGGTCCTTGAACTGCTAGAATGGAAAACCTTATGAACCAATGAAATGCTTTCTTTTAAAGTCACATGGGAGTCGCGCACCCGGTGCGCAACCAGCGCACACCTAACGCGACTTCGCGAAAATATATTTAACAATAATATAAGTTTATTACAAGTAGAAATATCTGATTTTTATAAATAGATTAGATAATCTCTTGCTCTCATATTCACATTAAAGTTATATACATATAGTTTTAAAACATAAAAAAAATTGCGGAAGTCGCGCACCCGGCGCGACCCCATACGTATATGACATTACGCGGGGCCCGGCACCGCGCACCTGTCGCATACCAAACGCGTACATGACGCGATCCCATACGTATATGACATTACGCGGGGCACCGCGCACCCGTCGCATACCAAACGCGCACACAACGCGATCCCATATGTACATGACGTTACGCGGGACCCGGCCCCTCGTACCTGTCGCACACCAAACGCGCATCCTTCACGACTTTAGCAATATGGCGGCTTGAATCCGCGCACCCACCGAGATGGGTACACGATGGGTACGCGAATCCACTTTTTCCTCAAAAAAAAATATATATATTTTAGAAGACACAAGACTTTACATATTTAAAAAAATAATAATAATAATAATAATAATTAAAGGACATTACAGTTCCAAAATATCACAAAAAAAAAAATTTCAATTTACAGAAAAAAAGGTAGGTTTTATAAATATTATAATCTAAAATTACCATTTAAAAAACCTTTGAAATTCACTGAAAAAACCATAGGTTTCAGTGACGTTATAGTTAGAAATTAGCATTTAAAAAACCTTAGACATTCACTGAAAAAACCGTAGGTTTCAGGGACGTTATAGTTAGTTGGACATTTCACTCGTACAAAACCAGAGAAATTTGGCCGTTATAGTTAGTAGAGCTAACTATAACTCGCGCACCCACAATGCACTGCTGATGACATCACATATTACATCACTCATGACATGGTCAGTGACATCACTGATGACATCTCAAATGACATCACTCATGACATCCCTGATGACATCATCCACGTGATAATCTGATGCACCTCACACCCTAATATAACATTTGATATACCTACTCTAAAATGCAGACTACCATTTTCAAAACCATAGACACACCAATACCAGTTACTACATACCCACTCACTGATTCCTAGGTCTACACACACATCCACTCACTCACCCATACAGTCACTCATACATGCACTCACTCATCAATACAGCCACTCATACACCCATACAGACACTCACACACCGCCACTCACCCATAGTTACTCACACAGCTAGTCAGTCATGCAAATAATCAATCACAATCCCATTTAATCACCTATACAGTTAAACACACACCACCTCACTTATTCATACAGATACTAACATGTACTTACTCTCTTATACAATAACTGACACAAGCACAAACTCATCCATACAAGCACTCTCACAATCACTCACTCTCACATATTGTCCTTTATATACTCCAACACTCACATATACTGCCTTTCACATATGTAGTTACTCACACATGTACCACTGAGATATCCATTCACTCACCAACACACCCATACACACACTCACCCACCCATACAGCCCTTCACAGATGCACTCTTGAACCCATACACCCAGTGAATCACCTACTCACACATCTATGCACAGTCACACACCCCCCACCCACCCACAGAGACACTCAGGCATCCATACAGATACTCAGACAACCAATCAATAACCCATATAGACACTCATGCAGCTACTCACCAAGCCATGCAGCCGCTTGCACACCAACTGACAGACTAATACAGACATTCACACAGTTTAGTCACTAACCCATGCATTCAGTAAGACATGATTAATCACTCACTTATACAGTCAGTCACGCACCTACTAAATCCTCCATCCAGACACTTATACACCCACTCATTCTTCAATACACCTTGGCATATATATAAAACATATTTAAACTTTAAACAAACACACAGTCACTGGATGATGTCATCAGTGATGTCATTTGAGATGTCATCAGTGATGTCATCAGTGATGTCACTGACCATGTCATGAGTGATGTAATATGTGACGTCATCAGCAGTGCTTTGCGGGTGCACGAGTTATAGTTAGCTCTACTAACTATAACAGTCAAATTTCTCTGGTTTTGTACGAGTGAAATGTCCAACTAATTATAACGTCCCTGAAACCTATGTTTTTTTCAGTGAATTTCTAAGGTTTTTTAAATGCTAATTTCTAACTATAACGTCCCTGAAACCTATGGTTTTTTCAGTGAATATATATATATATGTATATATATTCCGGTTCACTGCGCAACATAGTTGCCAGGCGCACACTCCAATCCGCACAGTAAATAAGGCACAATCCAGTAGTGCTTGGGGTGAGTTTATTCACGGTACCAAGCCGAATAACTCAACGCGTTTCGGCATATAACGCCTTGATCACGGGTGGAATTACAGAGTTTGGGAATCGCTTAACAAAACATAATTACGTCCCACGTGACTACATGAAAAAAATGTGAATCAAATGCAGGACTTACAAAGAGCATTGTTCGTGGTGTAAGCAGGTCGGCCATTTTGTAATGGTAAAATAGTGCATTTTTGACAGTTTACAAGCAATACATGTCGACTGAACCAGTATAGTAGAGCCGTCTTTGACATACATTAATCATAATAATAATAATAGATAAACAGGAATTTCGTGGCTAAGTGCAAATTGCAAATGCCACTATCAAATGCATATCAATGGGTAATACATGCCCTCATCTCGTAAGCAATCAATGACCAGGTAACAATATCTCTCATATTCGATGATAACCCAACATATACTGGAATTAATAGGTAACTGGTACATTGGAACAAATATCAAGTCTTCAGGAGTCGGAATGGACGTAATCTTTACACGCAGCATTTGAGAACATTACTTTCTGTTCAACGGAGGGCTTAATAGTGTCTGGGAGTTTTACGATTTATGTGCACTCGAACTGCTTGAGCACGGAAGTGGCTACATTATGAAGAAGGTGAGACAGCGTTTGCGTTCTGCCACGCTCGTTTTCATTTCCTGAAGTCTCCCGCTGTGTTTGCTTTCCTATTGACTGCTGCGTGTAGGAACTGATTGAGAATTCTTTCTTGACAGTCTAACGACTACTTTCCAGACACCACAAACTGTCCCTGTGAGCCCAGGCTGATTTATGGAAGACTGGGGCTTTTGGGCTTCTGCGTAACTAATGGCCAAACCTTGTTTGGAATGTCAATAAGTGCTATTCGTTTATGGGTATAGTTATCAGCTATGACACAATATTAAACAGGTATCCTGATATTAGCCGAAATGGAAGAAGATGCAGAGGCACGACGAAGGCTTAGAGCCAAAACTATGTTTACCCAAACAAGCAATCAAGTACAAAGTCAAGAGACGGTGGCCCTTCCCACCTCAATAAACCAGAAATACCAAAGACTAGAGAAGATTATGAAAAAGGAAATATCTAAATGGTGGGAGGCCATAACCTAGGAAAAATACCTGAAAGAAGGAAGGGTTCCACGAGGGCTCAGGATTCTTATTGCTCCCTCCTATGAGGAACCAGATCCAGAACTAACTGATGAGTGGGCAAGCAATCTATTAGACTGTTCCAACCGTATGATGTCAATTTTAAAGTTTTTAAAGTTTGCTTGGAAAGAACATACAGTCCTTTTGAGAACAATTGAGGAACTCAGAGAAGAAATTAAAAAAGAAAGCCAGGATGCTTTCACAACTAACATTGGAGATATCATGAAAAGAATAGAAAAACATGAAGAAGAGATTATTGCTAAAAAGGAAAGGAAGTTTTGAGAGACAAAATTGACTATCAGGTTGGAAGGATATTCACCTTCAGTCGGAGTCATGCAAGCAACAAAGGAGGACGTGCACTGCCTGAAGAACCTACAATAACGAGTGAAACTGGGAGTGATGTCAGTGAAAGTGACATCTCAGAAGATGGAACTCCAGCAGTAGATAAAGTTGTTTCTTTCCCGACAAATTTTGGGGAGGAATTCCGTATGCTGAACCAGAACAAAAACCAGCAGAATTGGCAGAAGGACAGAGGTCGTCTGGGCAGAGGAAGGGCCCAAAGCGGCAGAGGCAGAGGAAGAGGCAAAGCTAATGGAGAAAAAGCCACGTCTACAAAAAAACAAGGAGAGGTCGATGGAGCAAAAGGATTGACAACCCCAGTGGGAATGGAAACAAGGGGCCAAAAGAGAAGGGGAAAATGAACAACAACAATAATGTGGTAAATCTCTCAAAACGCCCGTTGAGTACTGTAGACATAAGATGTTACAATATGGCTTGTCCTTTTGTCCCACTATCTCCTTTTCTTACTCACAGGAAAGAATTGATCTTTTCCATTTTGTGAGGAAATTAAAACTTCGCAAATGGCATGAAATTAAAGCCAAATCAGCCATATCTCCCATTATCTCTACTCGACCGAATCCTAATAATCTTATGATCAATGAGGTTGATACTCTAATAGCCTTGAATGAATTAGACCCGGAGAATCTGGATCTTGTACCGATTGATGCTCGGTCTCTGGGTTTTAAGGTGGATTTGAGCTGTCCTAATGACTTCAAGCCAAAATCAACCATCAATCCTTCATTACCCCCGTGTGCAATTGACATATTTGAAACTTTGGTGATCAAAGATTTGAAAAAATTGTCCAAAAAGAAAAATTTAAGGAATGACAATCTAAATAGGAATGAAAGATTGGCCGTGAAAACTTTGCAATCTGATCATAGTATAGCCATTCGCCAATCGGACAAGGGGGGCAATGTTGTTGTGTTGAACATTGAAGCTTATTTGCAGGAGGGTATGCGGAAACTTGATAACCCTGATTGCTATGAAAGGTATGCCTACCTTCTAAATCGCTCACCTAAAATCGCAATCCTTTACTTGTTGCCTAAACTACATAAGGACCCACTGAGACCACCAGGGAGACCCATTGTGTTATCTATGGGTTCATTATTGGAAAACACCTCTAAATACATAGATTATTTTTTGAGACCATATGTAGAGCTGTTACCTTCCTACATAAGGGAAAGCAAAGACTTTTTAAATAAAATCAAAGACGTGGTTTGGCAGGATAATTTTCTCCTGATAACTTTGGATGTGTGCAGCTTGTACACCTCCATAAAACATACTGATGGCATTCAGGCTTGTAAACACTTTCTAAAGTCACACTCTATTTCCTTTCTGAAGCACACTGAAATCTTGTTGACCATGATTGGCTTTTGTCTAGAGAATAACTTTTTTATTTTTAATGACATCTTTTTCAGACAGGAGCAAGGGACTGCTATGGGCACCTGCTTTGCTCCTAGTTATGCCAACCTCCTTATGGGGTGGTGGGAGCAGCAGGTGCCCAAGGCCTTCAAACAATATAACGACCATATAAAAATATGATTGCGTTATATTGATGATCTGTTTATTGTGTGGGAGGGTAGCCAGGATCAAGCAGCCAATTTTATCTCCTCCCTTAACGTGAATGATCTCAACTTAAGATTTGAGGGCAGCATCAGTGAGACAGGTATAGAGTTTTTGGACACACAGTTCTCAGTAGTTAACAATCAAATTACATCTAGATTATTTCGCAAACAAACTGCAGGAAAAACATTACTCCATGCAGACAGTGGCCACCCGAAGACACTGATTCAGAGCATCCCATATGGCGAGTTCGTTCTGGCTCGAAGGAACTGCAGCTCTGATATTGATTATGACACAGAGTGTGACTGTATGGCAACTAGGTTCAGAGAGCGTGGTTACACAGATAAGACCATTTAAGGAGCACGTGATAAGGCAGCAACCTTGAGGCGAGAAGAAATCTTAGCTCCCAAAGTGAAGATTGCCAAGTCTAGTGATAATATCAGTAGGTATGTTACTACCTATAACACTACCTCACAAGACTTGAGGAGTTGTCTAGGCAGACATTGGAAGATCCTAAAAACTGAGTTCACTTTGAATGGAGTGTTAGCTGAATATCCTAACATTTCATACAGGAAAGGTAATTCACTACGGGACAGGCTGTGTGTGAATGAGATCTCATTAACTAGACAAACAGGCTTTATTGCACAAGGTTTCTACACGTGCATGTCTTGCAAGGCATGCAAGTTCAGCACGAATGTCAAGAAGGTGTACTTTTCAGTAACCAACACTGAGAGACTGATTGAGAAACATTTAACTTGTCTCTCAGATTTTTGTGTTTACGTACTGACATGTCCGTGCTCTAAAAACTATGTGGGAAGTACTATGTTTCCCGCAAAGAAACGGATCTTGGAGCATATGCGTGCCATCCAGAATAGGGATAAGTTATATCCGGTGGCACGTCATTTTGAGGAGGAGCATGGTAGTAATCGTAATCTTTTGCGGTTTTATGTTATTGATCGCGTCCCTCAGACCACCAGAGGGGGTGATAGGATACGCAGACTAAGACAGCTGGAATCCAAGTACATATTGGAGTTAGATATCAGAGCTCCCTGTGGTCTAAATTCCAAAGAGGAATTATCTTGGTATTTGGGGGATTAAAAATGGGATAGTTTGACAGTGTTCCAGTAACCCCTATTTATTCTGGAGCTAACTTGTACTGTATATTTTGTTATAGTTGGGTGATATATAATTTTTGGCTCATTTTTTTGGCTCATTCTTATCTTATTTTGTATTTGATACTGATATTGTATACATCTCAAGATGCTAACATCGGTCCTCTGACATCACAATGTTTTTAATTTTAATTTTCATCTTTTTCTATGTGTGTTCACACGATTTTCAATTTTTATATAAAAATTATGTCTTGTTTATATGTTAGAGCATTGGTCATAAGGACCAAACTGTATTTTAATGTTTTTTGCTTTTTTACAGGTTGTGTCATGCAGCGGTGTATGCCTTAGCATAACGTTGGTACCCGTATGAACCTATGAATTGGTATTAATACTGTGTATCATGGAGAAAAGTATGCAGGTCTAGAATAATTGTGGGTACAATACTCTATTATAGCAGATGTACACTATGAGAGTTAGCAGTGTTATGATTTTGGGCCCACTAGGGCAGGATTGGTGTGATGGTTATATAAGGCCCTTGTATATCCACGGGATATGCCCACTTGGGCACTATTGTTTCTGTGTCTACATTAATATGCGTGAATATCGTCTTTCTCTCTTCAATTAACTAATATTAATTTTGTGTACACCGAGTATCTCCTGCAGACTTGATATTTGTTCCAATGTACCAGTTACCTATTAATTCCAGTATATGTTGGGTTATCATCGAATATGAGAGATATTGTTACCTGGTCATTAATTGTTTATGAGATGCGGGCATGTATTACCCATTGATATGCATTTGATAGTGGCATTTGCAATTTGCACTTAGCCAGCGAAATTCCGGTTTATCTATTATTATTATTATGATTAATGTATGTCAAAGACGGCTCTACTATACTGGTTCAGTCGACATGAATTGCTTGTAAACTGTCAAAAATGCACTATTTTACCATTACAAAATGGCCGACCTGCTTACACCACGAACAATGTTCTTTGTAAGTCCTGCATTTGTTTCACATTTTTTTCACGTAGTCACGTGGCACGTAATTATGTTTTGTTAAGTGATTCCCAAACTCTGTAATTCCACCCGTGATCAAGGCGTTATATGCCGAAACGCGTTGGGTTATTCGGCTTGGTACCGTGAATAAACTCACCCCAAGCACTACTGAATTGTGCCTTATTTACTGTGCGGATTGGAGTGTGCGCCTGGCAATTACGTTGCGCAGTGAACCGGAATTTGCAAAAGGGTTTCCTCGGACCCTGGCGCGCACCACAGTTGCTGTGTCCCGGCTTTGGTGTGGCAAGTGGAGTTGTTATATATATATGAACAGGGGTGGGAGCACACCGCTTCACCTCCCAGGCAAGGTTCGCCCCAGGCATTGTGGTAAATGCAGTCTCTTGTTTCTTTGCTTTGCGTTCCGCCAGGGTTGGCGCAGATAGTGCTGATCTCTAGACACGTGTTTCTGGTTCTTTAACCGTCATCAGTAGAGATTACAGTCTTCAAATTAGGGGTTTGCTGGGTAGGCTGCCAAACATCACATCAGGTCAAGTACCTCTCACTGGCGCGCGGGTGCTTCTTCCACGAGCTCGTCAGCTCAAATGACTCATGGAGTACTTTTAAACAGGAACAGGGGTGGGAGCACACCGCTTCACCTCCCAGGCAAGGTTCATCCCAGGCATTGTGGTAAATGCAGTCTCTTGTTTCTTTGCTTTGCTAAAATTTGGCAAAAAGGTAGCCCTTGGTTCAGAGAGAGACCTTTTTGTTAAATGGTGTAAATCCGTTCAGTAGTTGCTGAGAAATTAAAGAAAGAAAAAAATTATATATCTGAGCACCGAGGAGGGTTCGCGAACCCTCCCGAGCACGAGCTTCACTGTTATTGGCTGCCAACAATCCAAACCAGGAACTGTTGGCAGCCAATTTTGTGACTCGGTTACCGAGTCAGAAGAAAACTGTGCAAAAAAGGATGAAAAACAAGAAAAGGGGGCAGGGTAGGAACACCCTGACCCCCTAGGCCTGCTCAGGGGGCCCCACAAGGACCCCAAGGGCCCACAATTTTTTTTTTTTTTAAACGAAGTCGAGCTGGGTGCACGACTCCGGGCGAAATTGTTTTTTTTTTTAAACGGAGGGCAGGGTTATTAAATAAGGGTGGGGGGCTCGGGGGCACCCCCCAAGCCCCGGGTACCGCAAGCTCCCCGGGGCTTATGTTAATTGGATGGGGGGGCCTCAGGGCCCCTCCAAGCCACTTTCAATAATAAATAGTGGGTGGGGGGACCACCACCTCCCCGGGGCACTAAAAATTGAAATTTGGGGTTCGTTATGGACCCCCAAGCCCCGGGGACCACCACCTCCCCGGGGCTTTAGAAATGTTGGGAGTGGGCCGCGTGGCCCCCCTCCAGGAGCCCTTGGTGACCCTGGGGACTGCCACCCCCCAGGGCTGGCTCCTGCAATGTCCTGGGGTGCCCACCCCCCGGACATTGCTGTTTGCAATGACGGGGGAGCCGTGCGGCTCCCGCCCTGTTATTGCAAACGCTGCTTTGCTTGATTGAAGCGAGAGCAGGAAAACCTGCTCTCTCTTCAATCAAGCAAAGCAGGATTGCTTTTGGGCAAGGGGTGCTGCATGTTAGGAGCTCCCCTTGCTCAAAAGCAATGCCGGCTCCCGAGGGAGGCAGGGAGCTGGAGGGACCGTGGGGGCATTGGGGTCCCCCCACGGTCCCCAACGTGAGGCTATGCCCCGGGGGATGGGGTCCCCGGGGCCAAAACTGGCCCGGGAGGGGGGCCACTCAGCCCCTCTCCCTTTTTTAAATAAAAAAAATGAATTGGGCATGCCCCGGGGGATGGGGTCCCCGGGGCGTATATAAATTGATGGAAGTGGACGTTTTTTTTTGCGAAATTTTGGATTCGCAACCCTAGTGCGGCGCTCAGCGCGACCCCTAGTGTGAATGCGATGGTTGCGCGGCTCTCAGCACGGCCCCCTAGTGTAAACGCGATGGGTGCGCGGCTCTCAGCGTGGCCCCCTAGTATAAACACGATGGGTGCGCGGTTTCTAAAGGCGCAATGGTTGCGCGACTCCAAGCAAAAATAATTAAGAATTTGTTTTTCTCAAAAAGTTGGTTATATGTTGGGTTATTGTGTGGCTCTAAAAAGATCCCTTGTTTTGAATGGGAGATTGTTGTAGCTACATGGAAGTGCGGATGCAGAGCTTCAGGTTGTTGAGAAACACTCTGTTGCCTTGATCAGTGAAGTGTACTCCATCACTTCTGTAGATGTCATCCGTATGGAAATGTAGATTGTTGTTATAGATGGAGCCCATCCTATGGTCTCTGAGGTAAGCGGAAACAGCTTTATTGACATTTTTTCTAGCTTTCTCAATCTGTGGACAGAATTGATTGGACCACTTCCATTTCTGTCTTTGGCATATGTTAGAGTATACAAAGACAGTTTGAGGTAAAAGCAACATCAATTGTGCAAAGGTGTCCTTCATTAGGCCTTAAAAACCTGGCTTTTCAGCCTAACCTAGAACACTGCATAATTCTTCAGCTCCTGCACGCAATCTGTACTTATCGCTAGCGCCGGGACACTTCCGTTGGAGGTAGCCGAGCGCTCTATAAAATGCATTAATAATAATAAATAATAATTAGCATTTCCAGACCTACCACAGTCAATGTGCCTAGGTCATTGCCACCACAGTGAACAATCATGAGGTCAGGGGGTTGGAGATGTAAAAAGGTGTTAACTAAAGGCATCAATTGGTGCCACTTTAATCCTCTCTGTGCAATCCATTTAATGTCCACATTTTGCAAAGCTAGGTCTTTGACAATACCTCTCTGTTCAGCATACCTTTTGCACCAGAAAACATAGCTGTGCCCAACAATCCACACTGTCAGCATCTTGAAGATATGTCTGGAAGTAATGAAAAGATGTCTGTAGCTGAGGTAGTCAGTTGGTAGAATGAGAGGTATCTAAAATGGTGGACAAGATGCTGTTTTAAAAAAAGTAAAGAATTGATTGGGTGTTTAAGAACATTGTACATTCAAAGTAGGGTGCATTTAACTTTTTTTTTTAAAGCATATTTCTTATTGGTTAGTACAAAATGTTGGAAAGGTACAGTAGAAAGGATAAGCTCATATTTTGGAAATGTCAACCACACCTGCTGTTTGTATTTGCAACATTGTGTGGTGTACTTGCAAATATGGTGAACTTGTGACTGGTCAGTTCAGTTGAGTGTTCCATGAACTGTTACTATGGAAACTGGGATTAAGCATAATGGGGGTAGGGTTAAAAGTTATCTGTGGCATTAAAATGTGATTTTGTTATTTATAACAAAGTAATATGTTATTACAGTGACATTTCCCAAGACATTGCTATCTTTAAAAGTGGTGTATTATTAAAAGATAGTGGTAAATTTATGTGTGATATATTTTTGAACTCCCGTATAGATTTGCGGTTCCTTCGCTTTGCTGCGTGATGGGTTCGCAACTCCAAAAAAACACCAGAGGCAGTTTGGTTACTTTTAGAGGTCAGTTGGTAAGGGTTGATATGTCTAACCAATAGAAATGTGTTTTAGAATTTGAAATAATCTGGGAAGCAATGTGATTTGTTTCTTACATGTATATGTGTGGAGAAAGAGAGGGAAACTTTGCCATTACTGGTTTTGCCTTGCTGAGAGCAGTGCATTACATTGATTGTGTGCATAAGATATTTCATATTCTACAAATCAATTTGGAAGGTGAGTTATAAATTTGTAAGGTGTATTAAGTGTTGCCTTTATTTTTAAAGGTAAAAAAATATTCATGAACTTTGATATTTGAAATATATTATTAAATGTAGAGATGTTTCTTATAGTTTGTTGTAATGTAGTTAAATGTTGTTTGAAATAGATTTTGTATAGTATTATGTGTATATTGGTATATGGATTACTGATTATGGTAGATTGTTTTAGTGTGTGGATATGAATATTTGTAGTATACCGCATAATTTTAGCTGTTCCTTTAAGTTTGGAGGTGGACTCTGACAAATATTAAGGTGTGCTTCGAGTTCTGTCTCATGTATGTTTCTACTTGTATATGTATTTTCATATGTCTTATACATTATATGGTGCATAATGTATAAGAAAGAGCTGTTGCTTTTTTTGTGGTAGGGTCAAGAGTGTGAGTACTAGTAGAATGGTGTATATGCAGCACAAAACTGTGCTTTGAAGGATGTACACATAAGGTATTATTAATTAGGCTTCTTTTTGTAGTTTGTACAAAGGTATAGTTGAATGATGCCACATAATTTTAGATAGAATGGTGAAGATGGTGTACAAATGTGTGCTTTGAAAGATGCTCATATAAGGTGTTATTAATTAGGCTTCTTTTTTCTAGTCTGTAGAAAGGTATAGTTGAAAGATGCCGCATATTTTTAGATGTTTGGTTGAAATTGTAAGTTTCTTGTTCATGTACTTGCCATGCAGTCTTACAATGATGCAGGCATTACTTATGCAGTGCTGTAATCACTCAGGCATTACTGCTGCACTGATGCAATCATTTACGCAGTATCTATGTAGTTATGTAATCACTAAGGTATTACTCATGTACTTATGTAATCACCTAGGCACTACTGCTGCACTCCTTGAATCAAGGAGGCAGAACCTTTGTACTCATGTAATCACTCAGCCAGTAGTCATGCTGTTATGAAATCACCCAGGCACTACTTTCGCACTCTTTTATTTACTCAGGCTCTACCTCAGTAGTCCTGCAATCACCCAAGAAGTACCCATGCACTTATAAAATCAATCAGTCACTTGCTATGTAGTCATGTAAATTCCCAGACATTATCCCTGCAGTCATGAAATAGCTGATGTGTTACCTATGGAGTCCTTTAATTGCCTTGTACTGTTTCAATCACATATGCACTTTTCTTGTACTTATGTAATCACTCAGCCACTAGTCATGTAGTTTTAAATTCATCCAGTCACTACCTTTCCACACCAGTAATCACTCAGGCAGTATCTTACTAGTTTGGTAATCACCCAGGTGGTTCTGATGAACTTATAAAATCCCCCACTCACTTGCTATCTACTTCAGTAATCCCCCAGATATTACCCTTGCAGGCTAGGAATCCCTCAGGGTCTAGCTACGTACTACCCCTACAGTTATGCAATGATGCAGGCTGTTGCTGTGTAGTCATCTCTTTACCTACACAGTACCCTTGCAGTCGTCAGATCACCCATGCCTTTCTGTTGCATTCATGTATTCACGTAGGCAGTACTCAATGACTGATGAATCCCTTCAACTGCTATTTATACAGTTATCCATGCACTGAATGTGTATGTTTGCACTCATGAAATTAGCCAGTCACTTTTCAAGTTGTTCTGTACTTACCCAGTGACTTATAGTTGACTTATGTAATAGTGTGCTGCTTTCTTTTGGAGTAGGCCGAACTGTCATGCACTTATAAAAACACCCAAATACTCACCATGCGGTCTTACAATGATGCAGGTGCTACATATGCAGTGCTGTAATCACTTAGGCATCACTTCAGCACTGATGCTATCATTTAGGCACTATCTATGCACTTATGCAATCACTAAGGTATAACTCATGTAGTTATGCAATCACCCAGGCACTACTGTTGCACTCCTTGAATCACGGAGGCACCAGTTTTGTACTCTTCTAATCACTCAGCCAGTAGTCATGCTGTTATGAAATCACCCCGGCACGATTTTTCCAGTCTTTTATTTACTCAGGCTCCACCTCAGTAGTCCTGCAATCACCCAAGAAGTACCCATGCACTTATAAAGTCACTTGCTATGTAGTCATGTAAATTCTCAGCCGTTATCCCTGCAGTCATGCAATCTCTGATGTGTTACCTATGTACTCCTTTAATTCACCTGGAACTGTTTCAATCACATACGCACTTTCCTTGTACTTATGGAATCACTCAGCCACTAGTCATGTAGTTTTAAAATCATCCAGTCACTACCTTTCGACACCAGTAATGACTTAGGCAGTATCTTACTAGTTCGGTAATCAGCCAGGCGGTTCAGAAGAACTTATGAAATCACCCACTCACTTGCTATCTACTTCAGTAATCCCCCAGATATTACACTTGCAGGCTAGGAATCACTCGGGGTCTAGTTACGTAGTACCCCTACAGTTATGCAATCATGCAGGCTGTTGCTGTGCAGTCATCTCTTTACCTACACACTACCCTTGCAGTCGTCAAATCACCCATGCCTTTCTGTTGCATTCATGTATTCACCTAGGCAGTACTCAATGACTGATGAATCCCTTCAACTGCTATTTATACAGTTATCCATGCACTGAATGCGTATGTTTGCACTCATGAAATTAGCCAGTCACTTTTCAAGTTGTCTTGTAATTACCCAGTGACTTATAGTTGACTTATGTAATAGTGTGCCGCTTTCTTTTGGAGTAGGCCGAACTGTCATGCACTTATAAAAACACCCAAATACTCACCATGCAGTCTTACAATGATGCAGGTGCTACATATGCAGTGATGTAATCACTCAGGCATTACTTCAGCACTGATGCTATCATTTAGGCACTATCTATGCACTTATGCAATCACTAAGGAATAACTCATGTAGTTATGCAATCACCCAGGCACTACTGTTGCACTCCTTGAATCACGGAGGCACCAGTTTTGTACTCTTCTAATCACTCAGCCAGTAGTCATGCTGTTATGAAATCACCCCGGCACGACTTTTCCAGTCTTTTATTTACTCAGGCTCCACCTCAGTCGTCCTGCAATCACCCAAGAAGTACCCATGCACTTATAAAATCACTCAGTCACTTGCTATGTAGTCATGTAAATTCCCAGCCGTTATCCCTGCACTCATGCAATCTCTGATGTGTTACCTATGTACTCCTTTAATTCACCTGGAACTGTTTCAATCACATACGCACTTTTCTTGTACTTATTTAATCACTCAGCCACTAGTCATGTAGTTTTAAATTCATCCAGTCACTACCTTTCCACACCAGTAATGACTCAGGCAGTATCTTACTCGTTCGGTAATCAGCCAGGCGGTTCAGAAGAACTTATGAAATCACCCACTCACTTGCTATCTACTTCAGTAATCCCCCAGATATTACCCTTGCAGGCTAGGAATCACTCGAGATCTAGTTACCTACACACTACCCTTGCAGTCGTCAAATCACCTATTTTTCCTTTTTTCTGCACCTGTCTTCCCTCTTTGTGCACCTCTCTTGCCTCACTCTGCCCACCTGTTCCTCCTTTCTGTATATGTTTTGCCTGCTTCTGCAACTCTCTTCCCTCTTTCTAAACCTCTGTTGGTTCTTTCTGCACTGATCTGCCTTCTTCCTGCACCTCTGTTTTAAATTTCTATATCGCTCTTCCCTTTCTTTGCACCCCTCTTCCCTCTTTCTGCACCTCTCTTGCCTTACTCTGCTTACCTGTTTCCTCTTTCTGTACTGTATTTGGCTCTTTTTGCACCTCTGTTGATTCTTTTGCACTTCTGTTGCTTCTTTCTATGAACTCTCTTGCAAATGTCTGCACCCCTCTTATACAGTTATAAAAATAACAAAGTAGTCGCCATGCAGTTTTATAATGATACATGCACTAGATATGTAATGCAGTAATCATTCAGATATTACTGTTGTATTTTTATTCGGCACCTCTTTTCACTTATTGTGCAGCTCAGGTGTAATTGTTACCATAATAAGATAACCATATATGCATTTCTTTGTAGCTTTTAAAATAGAAAGTGTTTCTTTAGTAATAGATAAGTATATATGTATATAATTATTTTAATAATAGAAAATTATTTTTTTAATTATTTTTTCAGATATTCTGCATTGTTAGTAAGAAAGAATAAGCATGACAAGAAAAGCGCAAAGGAAAAAACAACAAAGAAAACAGTACTATTTAAAGGAGAAAGAAACGCACGAATTAGATGAAGTACAACATGTGGCAAAAAGAAAAAGTCTTGTGGTAAGAGAATAAAGGAATTTATTAAAAGAATTTCAAGGAGAGGAAAGGATTTTGGAAATGATGAAAATAGAAAGAATACTTGTAGAATGAAAAGGAGTGAAATGAAAAAAGACAAATTAATAGAAATTCAGGAAATGAGAAAAAATCTATGTTGAAAGAAGAAAGAAACAATTTTATGAAATTAGGAAACGTATGTATAAAAGTAGAGTATTACAAAATTTGTTGAAGCATGGCAAGAAATATAAAAGAAGATCTGCATTTTATAAAAAGAAAAAAAGATTGAAAGTATAGTCGAAAAGGCTTTTGAATTGAAAAGAAGATTGTTCATTTTAGTTTTAAAAGAATGCGAACATTAGATAAACCAATGCATTCTATGAAGAACAAAAGTAAAGGGAAAAGACTAATCAACAGAACTAACTTTTGTAAAAAAATTGGGGTGAATGGAAGCATACTTCTAGTTCAGAACCATTTTTTAATGAAGAGAGCTATTTTCAAACCAATACATTAGTTCACGCAGTTGATACCAGTGGTCGTGCTTATGAAGTGAAGAACGGTTGTGCAATTGACAAAGAAAAGATGGTTGCTAGAAATGTGGAAAAGTGATAGCTGAAGAAGTTCAAGGGAGACGTACACAAGCTCCAGTGTATACATGGGATTGTAGTTGTATTTGTAGTAAACGACAGGAGTCCATTGATGTTTTACGAAATTTGTTATGAGAGTATACTAAAAAAGTATCAAACAAAAGATTAAGATGTTGCAAGGACTAGATCCTTGCAAAGTCAGAAAAAATACTGGCTTGCAAGGTCATTCTCTGGCTTGTCTTTCTAGAAAAGTGTGTCAAAGTGTTTTTCATCATTTGAGAATGTTAGCAGTACATCACTCTCAAATGCGGAAGTTAGTAAGAAGATTGTACTATGTAAAAAGTCCTGCAATAATTTTATGTGACTTAAACACTGCTCTTTTGCATGTGTCAGTATCAGATGTAAAAAACGTTTGTGATGATATAGAGTTTCGTTTCTTTGGTCCTGAACAGGAGTGTAGAGAAAGTGAGAGTTTGATAAGTGTAGGTGTTGAAGAAGAGGTGGAAGATAGTAGTACTGAGAAGTTTCAAGAAGAAATGATGAAGTTTAAGGTAATTTGTTGTGAGAGACCAAACTATGGGGGTCATTAGGATGTCGGGCAGTTCGCCCCCGCCGGGCCGGCGGTGGCGAACCGCCTGACATCCACACCAGAAAGACCCCCCGCCATATTAGAATGGCTGGGGGGTCCGCGGCGGACGGAAAGACCGTCCGCCGCATTTCCGCCGGTCGACACGTCGACCGGGCGGAAAACACCTTTAAAATGGTGGCGGTGTCTGCAAGACACCATCCATCTATATTAAGATGTATGCGGAGAGCAGCCTTTCCATGACGGCGTTGCCCCCATGGAAAGGCATACGGTGTTTGCTTTTGGGGGCCCGTTGCGGGCCCCCAGGGTGTTGAGGGGGTGGGGGTGCACATGGGGGTACCTATGGTACTCTCTGCAGTTTGCATGCACAAGGTGGCAGGCACCGCGCGGTGCCTGTCACCTTGTGCATGCAAATGCACTAACGTGCATTTCCAGCATTGTGGCGGGCGGTGCTGTGAGCACCGCCCACCAGAATGCTGGGAATGAGGATGCCACCGCCACGGTGGCGGTGGCATCCTAATTGCAGGTGCAGGACCGCCGCACCCCTGGCGGACGGTCCCGCATTCCGTTTCGGTTGTGGGCGGACTTTGTCCGCCCGCCATCGTAATGGACCCCTATCTTTGTATTTGTTGTCGACGTACTCACTATAGAAATCAAACTAGAACTGTTGATCTTTAAAAAGTGAAAAAGAAAACAATGATAAGTGGAAGGAATTTGGAGCTTATTTGTTGCTGGAAGATTGCTTTGAGTTGGGTAGTGATCAACATATTTGTAAATATTGTTATAGCAAATTAGAGGAGAACAAAATGCCAGCTAGAGCTGTACACAATAACCTAGAGTTGGTAGGTATTCCTCCAGAACTGGTAGATTTAAACATGTATGAGTCCATTCTGATTCAATCTGTGCACCCGTTTCAGGCTATTGTTCGTATGGAGCCTAAAACAGGTAAGTTGCCTCCCACAGATTTACAAAGAGGATTAAAAGGAAGAGTTGTGTATTTACCTTTAGATTTAAAAAAAATATTGAAACTATTGGTGTAGAGAAAGAGGAAACTGAACCTGTAGTTATTCTAGTTAATGGTGTTCCTACGAAGAGTCGGAAAATATGGCAAGAATTAGTAGATGTCAGCAAAGTGCAAAAGGCTACGTTATATCTCACAAAAAACAATGTTTACTACAAAAATGTGTATGTGGAAGAAGAAGAAATAGTTTTAGGAGATGATAGCGATATTTCAAGTGGCCAAATTGAAACAGTGGACATCTCTAAAAGTGAAGAAATTTATGAACATTATAGTGTACATCCTTTACATTCAAAGGAAGTGATTGGAAATACTATTGAATTATTCCAAATGAAGAAAGCGAAGGGAACTCCCATGAGTGTTTGGGAAAGAAGTTTGGAAGCTCGTTGTTTTGCACAGCTCTTCCCCACTGGAAAAGGTGGACGGTATGACGAACGACCAATACAGATTGCAGCATCAGAATATCGTACAACAAGATTGTACTCAGAAGATCCAAGATTTCGACAATGTATTCCATATATATTTCGTCTTTTGTTTGAAAGTGACTTGTCTGGACATATGCAGTGAACAACATATTAAAAACAGGAGTTTATCTTCAACATGTTTCTGCAAAGGAATTCATGGACAAAGTACAACAGAGAGACGATCATTTAGAATCTCAATTGATTAATTTGATGGCATGTCAACGTGGTACTAATGAGTATTGGTATCATCGTCATGGAGAACTTAAATGTATGTTACGGAACTTAGGAACCCCTACATGGTTTGTTACGCTAAGCTGTGCTGAATACGCATGGGATGATTTACTTGAATTTCTTCGAGAAGCAAATTCAAATATTAAAAACATTGAATTTAAGACAGCTGGAGAACTGTGTTCCTTGGATCCTGTAAATGTGTGCAGATATTTTAATCATAGATTTCAAGCTATGATGTTTTTTATCTGTAATAAAAACAACCCACCTCTTGGAGAAGTTATTGAGAAGTTATTGATTTCTTTTGGAGAAAGGAGTACCAACCTAGAGGTGCTTCTCATTAATATATGCTTTTATGGATCAAGGATGCACCTAAATTTGGCACTGATTCAGATGAGACTGTTTTATCTTTCATTGAAGACTATGTTACACGTGTGTTACAAGGTGGTTCTGACACTATGGGCCACCCGGATTTTTCGCTTTTTGAGCACCTAATTGTTGAGCTTTTACTGTGGGGGAGCCTCATAAGTTGGGACTCACCCACAGTGAACTCACCATGAAAGAGACTGCATGGGGATTTTACTGGTGTCCCCCTGGGTTGACCAGGCCACTGCGCAGCAGCTGGAGTAAGGGACACCGGGCTGGTTACCTGCAGACACATGTGTACATGCGTGTGCACACGTGTAGGGGCTGCGCAGGGGAGAGCCAAGGAGAAGGTGCAGATAGACTGGTGTGGCAGGACTTATGCAGAATGGGGTGGTGACATGGAATAGGCTTTATACACTGGGAAGAAACATGCCAGGGAAAGTCAGTGTGTTTTACTGTGTTTTTCACTTCATTATTCCCTTATGGGGATGTGGAGCCCATGGGCTAGATTAACTTTCCTAAGGCCTACAGATTCCAGACACGCACTAAAGTCCACTGTAACGTGTGTGAGAAGAAGTATTCTGCAGAGTTCAAAGTCATATTTGTACTACTTTTAGGTCATCCAGGAATGTCATATTTCTCTGAGTCTGCCATAACCAGGGCCTGGCTGGGGGCTGACTTCAGTAGGCTGGATTGATAACCTTTCTTCCACGAGCTAAGGCCTCCTCTCCAAGGAAGAGAAGATGGGTGGAGCTACAGACACATCCATCAGCAGCTATCACTGGGTGCCAGGCACCAGGCTGCACCAAGGAGGGAAGGCAGCGAGGGGGGAAGGGTCTTTTTCAGAGACCATGTGGCAAGAGACCCTGGACGACACCATTTTGAACAAACCCAGAGGCTGGGCAGGAAGGAGGGAGCAGGGGCAGTGAAGTGATGTGTCGCTGTTTGATAGGACAAACAGAGACTTCCTGCCAGCCTCCTACTCAAGTTTTAAAAAGAACCTGCACAGAGGAGAAGCTCTCTCTGGGGTGTGGCCTGCGGAGGCAGAAGGTGCTGGAGCCTGGTGCAATGGGCAGTTGGAAGGAGGAAACCCTGACTGCCCCCAGGATCCTGAACAGCGCCAGGAGCGAAGTCCAGGACCAGTGCGCAGAAGCAGGGGCCTCTGTGCAGGGAGAAGAGAGGCCCAGGAGGAGAGCAGGCGAAAGGCTGGTGCAGGGAGCCAGTGAAGACAGCTCCTTGCTGGATCCCCCCTCCTTGAGACCAGGAGGGTGAAGGAAAGTGCCCCCAGTGGCTGGGGGGCACCACCAGGAGCAAGAGGACGCAGAAATGGAGAA
This sequence comes from Calotriton arnoldi, assembly GCA_963921515.1. NCBI lineage: Eukaryota > Metazoa > Chordata > Amphibia > Caudata > Salamandridae > Calotriton > Calotriton arnoldi. The sequence goes on along the minus strand of CAWUFW010024952.1, from coordinate 31,055 downwards.
GATCGGACCCCTGGGGGCTGAGATATGGCCCCCAGAAGGTAGGTGACCTTTGACCCTTAATTGGATCAACAACGAAGCACGTGGGGCTCCGCCACCAGTCTGGAATGGGCCCCCGGGGTGGGTCAGGTCCCAGGGGCTGCCCCCCAAAGAAGACAAGTCGGGGTGCGCCGTCGCGCACCCCGTGAAATTGCCCCTGCGGGGTGCCAGGAGCCCACCCTGGCCCCCGCCGTAACCGAAGCCGGGGAGGGGCCTGGGATCCCAACTCTGGGCCCTGTGCATGCAGCGGAAGTTGGGTGGGGGCCGTCGCACCCCCCCTGTGAATACTGACCAGGGGCCCTGGACCCCATCTCTGGGCCCCGATGAGCAAGCGGAAGGCGGGGGCGCCGTCGCACCCCCTCCGTGAAGTTGTGGCCCACAGGCCCGGGACTCCATCCCCGGGCCCCGAAGAGAAGAGAAGTCAGGGAGCGCCGTCGCGCTCCCCGTGAAGGCACAGCTGGGGGCCCAGGACCCATCCCCGGGCCCCAAAATGCCCAGAGGAAGGGGGGAGTGCCGCCGCACTCCCCCAAGGCCAGAAGAAGGAGGGGGGGAGTGCCGAGAGGTCCTGCCAGACCAGCGCGATCCTCCGTGTCGAGCGGGCAGACCAGAAGATCGTGCCGGCTCCCGCGGCAGCACACGAGGGTGCTGGCCGGGTGGGGAGCCGGCGGGGGCAGCCAGGGGTGGGCTCCCTGGGCTGCCCTCCACCAAGGATGGCATGCGGGGGTCCCGGGTGGGACCGGGACCCCCAAAACAAAGGAGTCGGCGCCTGGGGGCCGGGTGGGACGAGGCCCCCAACAAGCAGCAGGAGCGGCCGGGGTGGGCTCCCGGGCCACATAACCCTCACCTTGGGGTCCGGGTGGGACCGGGCCCCCACCGAAGAGTGAAGGTGGCGCAAAGCGCCATAAAGGTGATCGCGGCTCTCCCCGGCACAGCGGGAGAGCCGCTGCTCTAATATTCATAGAGTGAATCAGCTGAAGCGCCCCACAATGCCTTGCAAGGCATATGGAAATCAATCGTTTTTGTGCCTGGCGGCCCCCAGAGGAGGGGAGTCACCCTCATTTGGGAAAGGAGGGGCAGGGGGAGCTGCAGGAGCAACGCAGACTCCCCCAGCCCAAAGAAGAAAAGTCCCACCCTAGGTGTCCTGGGAACTTGGAAAGAATAACCCCTCAAGGGCTCAGCCAGTATTTAACACCTTCTAGGCTGGAACTTTTGTTCTACAGCTGAGGGTGTAGTGAGAAGTGCCTCACGGAGTAAAGGGCTGAGTTGGGGATGTCTGGAGAAGGGCATCCCCTGGAGGTGAAGAAGTGTAATTGCACCAGAAATGCATTTACTGTGGTTACTGCTTTTAGAGGGACTGAAGGTCATATGTGTAATGTGAAGTATCTGTGGAAGGTGATGCCAAAAGCAAAGTTGGGTTATGTTGCCAGACATTCCTGCTAGGGTGTCTGGCTGTGTATGCATAAGTGATGCCTTTAGGGGCTGTAATTGCAATGCATTCTAATGATCCACAAATGTGATGAGTACTGTCATTCTAGAGTGATGCTTAAACATGTATTCTTGCTGCTGCGCGTAAGTGAAGAACAACCCAGACTGTTAGCCCTGAAGATGTAAGGGTGTATACTGTATGGACAGTATGAGATGCTCAGTCAGGGTTATGTGTCACCAGGGCAGGTGTACCTATTTTAAATGCGTGTTGAGGTAATGGGGTGGGTCGCCACTGGGATGGTGCCAGTGCGCAGGGCCCTCGCTCCAGGTTATGTTCAACTAACTGCATTGGGGGCAAGATGATGGGCATACATGGGAGTGGTGGTACTAGACCCCACCCCCCTGCGGGAGGGGTGGAGATGTTATGCAATGTCACAAAGTAATTCCAACAGCTTATGTATATCTGTAAATTGGTGCATAGTATTAAGTAGTATGTGTGTTTAATAAATGTACTCTTACTTTTATAAAGCAAAGTACAGACTGGACAATCAATTATTGAGTGTTATTTCTGCGCACCTGCAAATGGCGATTACTAGCCCACACCACCTCCCTTGAGTAAGCCTCAGACTGCTCTGCAACACTACCCTCTGAGAGTCAGGCCCTACAATTGGGTGGTTGGTTCCCAGTGAAGGACAAATGTAGTCATGTTATTTGTGCAGGCCTCACAGATGCTGCCTCGTTTTCCAACATTGGTGTCTAGTGGCGGGAAACATAGTATCCCATTCTGGTGCGCATTTATAGCATTTGATAAGTCCAGTTTTGCCACACATTACCTATGCAGTAATGAGCAAATGGAAGAGCGCAAGGCTCTGAGAAAGGTTCAAAGTTTTGGTTATGTGAACTAAAAGTATGGGACAGGAAAACCCCGCGCACATATGTGTCATGTGAAGATATTATGGTTTAAATGTAAACTGTATTGATATGACTGCGTTAAGTTGATTATCATGTGCTAGCGGGATGGTGCTTTCCAGGAAATGATTGCATACAAATGTTCTAAGCCATATTGTACACCTTTGAACCCTAACACTACATGCACTACACCTGCATGAGGAGGGTGTCTCCTCAGGAGATAGGGACAGCAACTGATACCTACATCACAGATGGGGTGTAGGGTTGGATTGACCTTTGGGGGGACAGGAGAGGTAGGGGGTTCTGGGAGATTCCCGCGCTTTTTAAGGGCAGGGAGGGTTTCCACAGAAGGGGCCCCAGGTATCCTTCCCCACTGAAAGTTTTCTTGCCATTGGCGCAGGCCAAAACCACTGGAAAGGTGGGGCAGGAGGTTTCTTTACCCCGGGTAGTAACACCCCAGGGGTTCCCAGGGTGGGGGACCCCAAGAAACTTTTCCCACGGTGGGAGGAGGGTGTGGTAGAGTTGTGTGTCCGGCAGGCCCCCCAGGTTAACTGGCAGGGAGGTGAGCAACCCAGGGGTGGCCCATGGTAGTGGGTGGCCCCAAAGGAGGGTAGTTCTTGAGTGAGGGTGTGTAGTGGTAGCCCCTAGGTACACTAGGTGGGCTAGGTAACTGACCCAGTGGAGATCTGAGTGGGGGTGGTGTACTCCCTAGATTCCAGGTGAAGGGTTAGTGGTGGACCCTGAGGTGTCAGGGTCAGGTAAGTGGTTACTCCAGGAAGCAACAGGATGTCATTCTGGAGCTGGTGTTGTGAACCTGAAGTGGTGGCTGGGGCGATGCCTAGCCGGTGTTCAGTCAGGTAGGTCCTGTGGGGCTTGGACCCCAGGACCAGGAGCATGGGGGTGTTCCCCTAGCTCGCGGCAGGAGGTGGACTTCTGCAAGGTAGTACCACCCTGAACACAGGTGGGGCCCATCTTAAGTGAAGGGACCCTGTGTTTCCCAAAGGGGTGGTGCTGGCCTAGCCGGGATCTTTAGGGTCCCTGGCTGATGGAGGTAGTACCGCCCTGAACGCAGGTGGGGCCATCTTAAGTGAAGGGACCCTGTGTTTCCCAAAAGGGGGGTGCAGGCCTAGCCGGGATCTTTAGGGTCCCTGGCTGAGTGTGGTAGTACTACCCTGAAGGCAGGTGGGGCCTATCTTAAGTGAAAGGACCCTGCTCTTCAGAAGGGGTGGTGCAGGCCATCCAGGGATCATGTGGGTCCCTGGATGGTCTCCCAATGCGCTGCAGGGAGACCGGGGAGAGCCATGAGAGGTGGGCCCGGGTATAGCTAACTCGGGGCCCACAGGCTCTCTAAGGGTACTCCGGGAGGAGAGCGCACCTCTCGGAGGGAAGGGTGCATAGGCCCTGTTCTCGCAGTGGAGAACACGGAAGGGGTCTAGGTTCCCGGGGTAGTTTCCGTGTGGAGCTACTGACGGGGGGAATGAGCTGTAGGATGTTTGACGAGGCACCCTCAGTGTTCCTCCCTGGCACTGCCAGTGTGGTAGTGAGGCCGGTCTGAGGTCCTATCAGGGAGCCAGGCCCATGGCCAAAGGTGCTTTTCTGTGTGGTGAAAGCTCGAGTGACTGTGCTTTCTTTAGGGAAGACAGTCATCCCGAAAGGGTGGTGGCAGCAGAATGACCCCAGCGGCAGGCTGAGGGTGAGGGTCCAGAGAGGTTGCATCTTTGGGGTGCAAGGACCAAACGGAGAGAGGGTACGGGTTGGAACAAACTCCGGAAGGGAGACCAGCTAGTGACCCAGGGGATGGGATATAGACCTATCCCAGCTGACCGCATTGGTGCTGAGGCACTGTACCCTTGTCCAGAGAAGTGGTAGGCATAGTGTTGCATGCCCAAGGGCAAAGGTGGGCCTAGTTAGGCTGACTCTGTGTAGACCATGAGTGATCTAGAGGTATCTAACCTAGAGCCCGGAGGGTTCTTAGGGTAGTCTGGGATCCCTGTCATGGGTGGAGATATCATGGATGGGAAGAGTAGGTGGTCTGAGCGGATAACTGGTGAGTAAGGGGGGTCTGGTCAGAACCCCTTATAACTAGTTATCGCTGACTACGGGAAGAGTACCCATGTAGAGTGGCTACTTCTTCCCTGTAGGAATCAGCTGGGCGCAGCATGTGTTAGAAGGTGGTTCTGACACTATGGGCCGCCGGGATTTTTTGCTTTTTGAGGACCTAATTGTTGAGCTTTTACTGTGGGGGAGCCTAATAAGTTGGGACTCACCCACAGTGAACTCACCATGAAAGAGACTGCATGGGGATTTTACTGGTGTCCCCCTGGCTTGACCAGGCCACTGCGCAGCAGCTGGAGTAAGGGACACCGGGCTGGTTACATGCAGACACATGTGTACATGCATGTGCACACGTGTAGGGGCTGCGCAGGGGAGATTCCTAGCGTGCACAGCCAAGGAGCAGGTGCAGATAGACTGGTGTGGCAGGACTTATGCAGAATGGGGTGGTGACATGAATAGGCTTTATACACTGGGAAGAAACATGCCAGGGAAAGTCAGTGTGTTTTACTGAGTTTTTCACTTCATTATTCCCTTATGGGGATGTGGAGCCCATGGGCTAGATTAACTTTCCTAAGGCCTACAGATTCAAGACACGTACTAAAGTCCACTGTAACGGGTGTGAGAAGAAGTATTCTGCAGAGTCCAAAGTCATATTTGTACTGCTTTTGGGTCATCCAGGAATGTCATATTTCTCTGAGTCTGCCATAACCAGGGCCTGGCTGGGGGCTGACCTCAGTAGGCTGGATTGATAACCTTTCTTCCACGAGCTAAGGCCTCCTCTCCAAGGAAGAGAAGATGGGTGGAGCTACAGGCTCATCCATCAGCAGCTATCACTGGGTGCCAGGCACCAGGCTGCACCAAGGAGGGAAGGCAGCGAGGGGGGAAGAGGCTTTTTTAGAGACCATGTGGCAAGAGACCCTGGACGACGCCATTTTGAACAAACCCAGAGGCTGGGCAGGAAGGAGGGAGCGGGGGCAGTGAAGTGATGTGTCGCTGTTTGATAGGACAAACAGAGACTTCCTGCCAGCCCCCTACTCAACTTTTAAATAGAACCTGCACAGGAGGAGAAGCTCTCTCTGGGGTGTGGTCTGCGGAGGCAGAAGGTGCTGGAGCCTGGCGCAATGGGCAGTTGGAAGGAGGAACCCCCTGACTGCCCCCAGGATCCTGAACGGCGCCAGGAGCAGAGTCCAGGACCAGTGCGCAGAAGCAGGGGCCTCTGCGCAGGGAGAAGAGAGGCCCAGGCGGAGAGCAGGCGAAAGGCTGGCGCAGAGAGCCAGTGAAGACAGCTCCCTGCTGAATCCCCCCTCCTTGAGACCAGGAGGGTGAAGGAACAGGAGCAAGAGGACGCAAAAATGGAGAAGATCGGACCCCTGGGGGCTGAGATATGGCCTCCAGAAGGTAGGTGACCTTTGACCCTTAATTGGATCGACGACGAAGCACGTGGGGCTCCGCCGCCGGTCTGGAATGGACCCCCGGGGTGGGTCAGGTCCCGGGGGCTGCCCCCAAAGAAGACAAGTCGAGGTGCCTCATCGCGCACCCCATGAAATTGCCCCCGCGGGGTGCCAGGAGCCCACCCTGGCCCCCGCCGTAACCGAAGCCGGGGAGCGCTGTCGCAGCGGAAGTGGGTGGGGGCCATCGCACCCCCCCATTAATACTGACCAGGGGCCCAGGACCCCATCTCCGGGCCCCGATGAGCAAGCAGAAGGCGGGGGCACCGTCTCAACCCCCCGTGTAGTTGTGGCCCAGGGGCCCGGGACCCCATCCCCGGGACCCGAAGAGAAGAGAAGTAGGGGAGCACCGTCGCGCTCCCCGTGAAGGCACAGCTGAGGGCCCGGGACCCCATCCCCGGGCCCCGAAATGCCCAGAGGACGGGGAGTGCCACCGCACTCCCCCAAGGCCAGAAGAAGGAGGGGGAGTGCCGTCGCACTCCCCCGAGGTCCTGCCGGACCAGCTCGATCCTCCGTGTCTGCCCGCAGGAGTGGGCAGACCAGAAGATCGGTGCCGGCTCCCGCGGCAGCACACGAGGGTGCTGGCCGGGCGGGGAGCCAGCGGGGTCAGCCAGGGGTGGGCTCCCTGGGCTGCCCTCCACCAAGGACGGCATGCGGGGGTCCCGGGTGGGACCAGGACCCCCAAAACAAAGGAGTCGGCGCCTGGGTCCTGGGTGGGACCGGGCCCCCCAACAAGCGGCAGGAGCGGCTGGGGGTGGGCTCCCCGGGCCGCATAACCCTCACCTGGGGGTCCGGGTGGGACCGGGCCCCCACCGAAGAATGAAGGCGGCGCGAAGCACCATAAAGGTGATCGTGGCTCTCCCCGGCACAGCGGGAGAGCCGCTGCTCTAATATTCATAGAGTGAATAAGCTGAAGCGCCCCACAATGCCTTGCAAGGCATATGGAAATCGATTGTTTTTGTGCCTGGTGGCCCCCAGAGGAGGGGGTCACCCTCATTTGAGAAAGGAGGGGCAGGGGAGCTGCATGAGCAACGCAGCCTCCCCAGCCCAAAGAAGAAAAGTCCCACCCTAGGTGTCCTGGGAACTTGGAAAGAATAACCCCTCAAGGGCTCAGCCAGCATTTAACACCTTCTAGGCTGGAACTTTTGTTCTACAGCTGAGGGTGTATTGAGAAGTATTCCAAAAACAGGAAAAGAAAATACCTTAAGACAACAAGTTTTACGGTTTCAAACTCATCGATGTGGCAAATACTGTAGACGGAAATACAAGTCAAAAGAAAAGGTTTATACAAAATGTCGTTTTGGATTTCCACGTCCAGTAATTTCCAAAGGAAGAGTCAACAGTTTCATGTCAGCAGTGAGGCATACTATAACTCGAAAATCTCCAAAAAATACTTACAATTTAAAAGAAGTGAACATTCAAAGTATATTAATGATTACAATCTGGTGATTTTGTCGATGTGGAATGCAAATAAGGATATCCAATATGTTGCAGATAATTCCATTGCTGTTGCTCGGTATGTTACATCATACATAACAAAATCTGAAAAGACAGAGTTGAAAGAAATGTGGCAAGAAATTTCACAAGAGAAGACTCTTAGGAACAAATTGTACAGCTTTAGTTTGAAGATGCTGTCCCATCGAGAGATGGGATCCTACCAATGTTCGGATCGGTTGACATCTGCAAGTTTATATTCAAAGTCAAGAGGAATCATTTGGGTTAGTCTAGGTCCTGCTGCAACACGAAATCGAGTATTGAAATCTGTACAAGAAATTGAATATTTAGCATTAAATGAACCGGAAAGCACAGATATTGTTAAAACAAACATGTTGGATACGTACTATCCTGAAAGAAGTCCCTATCTTGAAAACATATGTCTCTATGAAGTACTGCAATATTACAGCTTTAAGAAAAATATTACAGAGAACATAAATGAAGAAAAAATATGAAGTCATTGGCTGTGATGGATGTTTGGTGAAACATACCAAAGGAAATCTCATTAATCACAGGAAACTCAGTTGCGAAACACCAGATAAAAGGGAATTTTACTATTTAGCACTTCTGCAACTGTTCAAGCCTTGGCGTACTGAAATGGAATTACTTGGAGATTTTCAGTGCTATGAAGATTATTTTAATGCATGTAAAGATAGCATTGAATGCACAGTTTTTCAAAATTATCTACAAATGTTGAATGAAGAAATTGAACAAGAAGCTACTATTGCAGCTGAGATTGCTAGAGACAGTTCTCAAGATAGTCAAAGTTCTGCTCCATTGAGCCAAGATCCACTAGGAGAACCAATTATGGAAAATGAAGCAGCAATAGCCATGAGTGAAGTAGAAACAGCAATGCATCAAGCTCAACAGGATATTATGGAGTTGGGAAACTTGAAGAACAACTAAATATTGAACAGAAAGAAATATATCAGTAAGTTACACAACAGATAGACCATGGTTTACTTCATGAAAATAAAGAATGCAACTGCACATCATTTAAAAGTATTCAAATGTATATCAGTGGTCAAGCTGGTACAGGAAAAAGTTTCTTAATTAAAGTTTTGACCAGTTATCTACAGAAAACCACTGAATCACATTTATCTTGTGTTGTAACCGTTCCAACTGGGTTAGCAGCACACAACATTAAAGGGATTACATTACATTCTTTACTAATGCTACCTGTTGAACATGAAAACAAGTTGGAATATCACAAGCTTTCTGGAGAAGCTTGTTTGGAAGTTTCAAGAGTACTAAAGAAAATGAAACTTCTGATCATTGATGAGGTGAGCATGGTCTCAAACTTAATGCTTGCGTTGGTACATTTAAGAATGCAGCACATTTTTAAAACAGATTATGATGTGTTATTTGGAGGAAAACATGTCATTGTTTTCGGCGATCTACTACATCTTACTCCTGTAAAAGGGGAACCAGTTTTTAAAACACTTGTGCATAAAGACACCAGGAAATCTTTGGGAAGTATTGGAAATGTCAACATTTGGTCATATTTTGAATACAAAGAACTTATTAAAAATATGCGACAGGCAAGTGATGAAGATTATGGAAGCATTCTCCAAGATATAAGAATTGGTGTATTGACAGAACATGGTAAAGAAGCTTTGCAAAGTCGGCTACTTACAAACTTGTTTCCAAATAAAAATGTTGCTCCGGAAAGAATATACAAAAAAATTGGAGAAAAGAAATCTATAATCTGCCTAATGCCAACACTGCAGAGTGTTCTACATTCAATGAAGAACTTTTAAAGCTGGAAAAACAACAAATAATAAAAATGGAAGCCATTGATAAAATAGAGCACAAAGGAATTACTATTGTTTTGTCAGAAAAATTAAAAACAAAATTGGATTCTTTGGAAAAATCTATATCTAAGACTGCTGGTTTAGAAAAGAATTTATATGTATGTGAAAACTGTCAGGTAATTTTACGGCGTAATTTGAATGTGGAAAAAGGTTTAGTAAATAAAGCGATGGGAAAAGTTGTTGATTTTGTTAATTATCCAAATAGAGATGGAATTGAATTTTTGAAGATTAAATTTGATCAGATTGAAGAGGTAAAACAGATTGGACGTTGTGCTGTTCGTTTTTGCTTGTTAAAAACTTGTATGTTCGTAGAAAACAGTTTCCTCTTTCTTTAGCATATGCGGTGACCATTCATAAATCTCAAGGTTTAAGTGTAGACAGTGCTTTGGTAAACATTGGAAGTACCGTGTTTAAAGAGGGCATGGCATATGTTGCATTGTCCCGAGTGAGAACTTTATCTGGATTGTATTTGATTGATTTTGATGAGAGAAAGATTAGTGCAGATGCAAATTGTGTAACAGAGTATAATCGGTTAAGAAGACTGTATGCTCCCAACTTAGGTGAATATCCTGTATATGAAAAGCATGTAGTATGTCGAAAACGAACATATGAGAAACTCTGTAGTGAGGTTGGAAAGAAGAAAAAAAATCAAGAGAATGTTGAGGTTCCAAACAAAAGAAAAAGGACACTGTTGAAGATATTGTAGGATATCAGTTAGAAAATAGTTCAGGTATCAACTGCTATGCTAATGTAGTTGTGAACGTCATATTTTTTCTAGAAAATCTTCAACAACAAATTATGGAGAATCGAGAAAAAGGTTTTGTTCTTTGTTGCATTCTATTTTTGAAAACTTGACAACCGATAAAACTAAAATCCAAAGTGCTTCTAGCATTCGGCATCTTCTGGATATATGTTCTGGTTCTTCACAATTTACACTTAATGTACAGCAAGATGCTCAAGAATTTCTTATGTTTATGCTTGCAGTATTGGAAGATGAAAGAATACAAACTGAAAATCTGTTTGGACTACGTTACAGATGGGACCATAAATGTAATAGCTGTTCTTTTTCTTCTACCACAGAAATAGACACTGAAAGATTCATATATTTGACAATACCAGATTGCAAAACAGTGTCTTTTAACAAATTAGTAAAATCAGCTAATCAAAATATGGAATGTAGTCACTGCAAATCAGAAATGTTATCAACATTATTTATAGAAATATTTGGACAATATATCATTTTAATGATACAACGTTGTAGAGCAGATGGAAGAAAATTGGAAACTAAAATTCAAAATGTTGTGGCAAGTCAACTATCAATATCAGGAAGAACTTTCAAAGCAGTGGCAATTATTTTCCACGATGGACCTTCTACGACATCTGGACACTATACTGTGTATTTAAAATGCAATAAGGGATGGACACATTGTAATGATGCCCATTTGCAATTCAAATATCGGTTGCCTTTGAATTACCAAATTCCTATCTAAAATTTTTGATGCCAAAGTTCTGAAAACATCATTCGGCCTATTGGGAAGATGTCATGATGAAAATAATGAGTTTATTTTGGACATTTTCAATACAAACTATCTCAGAAACATCATTCGGCCTAGTGGGAAGATATCAAAATGAATTAAGAAGTTTATTTTGGATATTCTCAATGAAAATGATTCCGGAAACATCATTCGGCCTATAGGGAAGATATGAACAATTACTGTTTCAATTATCGTTCCTGTTCTTTGACATTGTATTTAGAAAATTGTTTTTGAAAGGAGCAGTTCATATATTTGATCTTTGTATTATATGCAATGTAAATGAGAGTGTTTATTTTTGAAAATGTAAACAGATAGTTGAGTTTGTTGAAAATATTTTGAACACAGATTTGTTTTTTTAACAATCTAATTGATTGTATTTTTTTTGCCCGCTGTCACATGATGATCAACATTGAAATCACTGTGTATGGTGAAATTCAATAGAATCTGAAAACAGCAAAAAAGGCAAACTGAATATGTAATGTAATTGTAAAATTATGTTGTGTACTTAAAACTATAATATTATATTTTATAACTGTATTTTTCTTCTCTTTTACAGACCCAAATTCTAAAGTTTGAAACTATTTTAAATTTAGATTATAAAAAAAGAACTGAATTTTTTTTTCAATGACTTTCAGATCTACTTCAAAAAAGGTAAGATTAAGTAACCCAAGCAGTACCCATGCAGTACCACAATCACCTGTGCACTACCCATGCAGTTCTCTAACCATCTAGACACTGTTCATTCACACCTTCAATTACCCAGGTAGTACCCATGCAGTCCAGCAATCCCACTGTCACTCCCCATGCACTCCTCCAATCACCCAGCCAGTACCATGTACTTATCCAATCACTCCGCCAATACCCAAGCAGTTATAAATTCACAATGCACTCTCCTTGCAGTACTCAAATCATCCAGTCAGTACCCATGTACTCATGCAATGACCCAGGCACTAACACATGCACTGCTACAATCCCCTGTGCACTACCCATGCAGTCTTCTAACCACCTAGACACTGCTCATTCACACCTTCAATTACCCAGGTAGTACCCATGCAGTCCAGCAATCACCCTGTCACTCCCCATGCACTCCTCCAATTACCCAGCTATTATCCATGAACTCATTCAATCACGTTGCCACTACCCAAACATTCATAAAATAACCATGCACTAGACTTGAATTTCTCCAATCACCCACACAGTGTCCATACTTTCATGCAATCACTCTGGTAATTTTCTTTTTTTAACCAGTAGATGTGGTTCCGTAAGAACCGTTTTTTTGTGGGTTTTTTGGAACAATTAAAAAAAAATTGGTTCTTTTTAACCTTTTTTACTTTTTTTTGTGTTTTTCATTTTTTTAAGAACAGACAAAAATGAAGATCAACAAACGATCTCTCTAACAAAAACAAAAGCACATTATAAATTTTTCTTTTAGCATTTATGTGCTTTTAGAGCAGCAGTGATGACATCCACACATTGCTCTCCAATGCAAAGTTTGGTGTCGCACTTTGTGCAACTTACTGTAGCTTTTAAAAATTCGGGCAGAATGTGGGGCCTTGGAGCAGGTGGAAGTTGCTGTGCTGAGATGGAAGGAGCATTAGGGTCTTGTTCTGCAGCAGCATTCAATTCTCTCCTCCTCTCCTCTCTTGCCAGGTGAATTGGGTGCAGAGTCTCCAGATGTTTTTTCATGCTGCTGGTACCGCATGAATATTTCTTTTCCGACCCTCGAGACAATACCCTCTGGCAAATTGTGCAGGTGACTTTTCGGGCGTTAACCTTCTTCTCGCCCTCTGGAACAGAGAAGAAGGCCCAGACAATACTTTCCTTCCTCTTTCTGCTGCGCTCCACAATCTCTTCTTCCTCCTCAATGGCCAAAGGATCAACAGGAACAAGGCTAGAAGCCATTGTTGTTCAAAAAAATAAAGAAACACACAAAAAATGTATACAAGGAAAGAGAAGCAGCAAACAGGTGTTCTCTCAATGAAACTCAAATAGAAAGGGGAATATCAGAAGGATGGATCCTCCCTCTTCCAGAATGAAAATGATTTAAACCAATGAGATTCTTTTTTTTTCTGCTGACATGAAGTCGCGTAGGGTGCGGGCACCCGTCACGCACCCATCGCGCATCCGTAAAATATTGTATACATGATTATACACTATAAATAAACATTTCTATAATATTTTAATAAGTATATTAGCAAAACTGTTTACTCTAATATCATATTCTAACTTTCAATAGTAATTTTTTAAAGTTTGAAAATACGCCGAAGTCGCGACCCCCGCGCGATCACGGCGTGACCCCGGAAATACGTGCGGGGAGGGGTCGCGCATCCTACGCGCATTCGTCGAGTAGACGGAAAATTTCGTATTGTTCGAAGTATACTGAAAAAAATTAGTTTATAAATACTTTTGTAAATAAAATTAAACAAACACTTAAAGCACAACTTTTATTGATAATTACTTTAAAAATATTTCATACTTTCCAAATTACGCCGAAGTCGCGACCCCCACGCGATTTCTAAAATGGGCGCTACCAGGATGCGCGCAGCCATCGTGTAGGGTGCGCGTAGGGTGCGCGACTTCTGTATAATAATTTTTGAAAGAATGAATATAGTTTTCCTAACTATAAATAATCTCAAGTTTTGTTTAAAAAAAAATATATATATATATGTAGTCATTTAAAAAACCATAGGATTGAGCTACATTATACTTAGAAATTCTCATTTAAAAAACCTTTGAAATTCACTGAAAAAACCATAGGTTTCAGGGACGTTATAGTTAGAAATTAGCATTAAAAAAACCTTTGAAATTCACTGAAAAAACCATAGGTTTCAGGGACGTTATAGTTAGAAATTAGTATTTCAAAAACCTTAGAAATTCACTGAAAAAACCACAGGTTTCAGGGACGTTATAGTTAGTTGGACATTTCACTCGTACAAAACCAGAGAAATTCGGCCGTTATAGCTAGTAGAGCTAACTATAACTCGCGCCAATGCAATGCACTGCTGATGACGTCACATATTACATCACTCATGACATCAGTGATGACCTTAATGTAACCTTTGATACACCCACTCTAAAATGCAGACTACCATTTTCAAAACCATAGACACACCAATACTAGTTACTACATACACATTCACTAATTCCTAGCTCTACACACACACATCCACTCATTCACCCATACAGTAACTCATACATGCAGTCACTCATCAATACAGCACTATTATATGCACTCATACAACTATACATACACTCACACACCGCCACTCATCCATAGAGTTACTCACACACCTACTCAGTCATGCAAAGAATCAATCACACCCATTTACTCACCTATACAGTTATACACAGACCACCTCAGTTATTTATACAAATACTAACACACACTTACTCTCTTATAAAATTACTGATACAAGCACACACTCATCCATACAGCCACTCTCACAATCACTCACTCTCACATATAGACATTTATAAACTCCAACACTCACATATATAACCTTTCACATATGTAGTTACTCACACATATACCACTGAGACATCCATTCACTCACCAACATAGCCATACACATACTCACCACCCACACAGACACTCAGGCACCCATACAGATACTCAAACAACCAATCAATAACCCATATAGACACTCATGTAGCTACTCACCAACCCATGCAGCCGGGTTGCATTTTAGAGTGGGTGTATCAAAGGTTATATTAAGGTGTGAGGAGGTGCATCAGATTATCACATGGATGATGTCATTGGTGATGTCATCAGTGATGTCATTTGAGATGTCATCAGTGATGTCATCAGTGATGTCACTGACCATGTCATGAGTGATGTAATATGTGACGTCATCAGCAGTGCATTGCGGGGGCGCGAGTTATAGTTAGCTCTAATAACTATAACAGCCGAATTTCTCTGGTTTTGTACGAGTGAAATGTCCAACTAACTATAACGTCCCTGAAACCTGTGGTTTTTTCAGTGAATTTCTAAGGTTTTTTAAATGCTAATTTCTAACTATAATGTCCCTGAAACCTATGTTTCTTTCAGTGAATATATATATATATATATATATTATCTACTGGCGGTCGCCAGTAGATAGTTATAGTTACAACCTATTATCCATAGGAAATCCGCGACATTCTATTTGAAATAACTCTCTTGCCGGTTGACGTATCTTCGCAAAATTTTCAAACTTTGTGGCCCGCTCCGGTCCGCTCCTACCCTGAAAGTCTCGGGGGATTCGTCAAGCGGGGCCGAGAAAAAGGGGGTCCCAAAACGCGTTTTCCCCATGCAATTTTCCATAGGAAACTTTAGACACGGCTACAGCCCGAACTGCTGAACGGAATTACACCAAATTTGGCAAAGAGGTAGTTCTTGGTTCAGAAAGAACCCTTTTTGTTAAATGGTGTAAATCCGTTCAGTAGTTGCTGAGAAAATCAAAAGTAAAAAGATAGTGATATCTAGGGCCGCGGATCCTCCCGAGCACGAGCTTTATGTTAATTGGCTGTCAACACTCCAAACCAGGAAGTGTTGGCAGCCATTTTGTCCCTCGGTAGAACCGAGGGACAGAAACAAGTGCGCAAAGCGCACAAAGGGGCAGGGTAGAAACACCCTGACCCCTAGGTCTGCTCAGGGGGTCCCACAAGGACCCCTGGGCAAAAAAATTTTTTTTTTTTTTTAAATCAGCAGGATGCGCTCAGGGAGCGCGAACCCTGCCGGGAAAAAAATCGAAGCGCGGTCTCCCGCGCTCGATGTAGTGGTCCCCGGGTGGGCCAAGTCCCGGGGGCATGCTGGGGGGTTAATTTTATGTGTGGGGGCCTCTAAGGGCCCCCAAGCCCCGGGACCACCACCCCCGGGGCTTTATGTATAATGGTGCGGGAGGGCTCTGAGCCCTCCCGCAGCCCCGGGACCGCCACCTCCCGGGGCTTCTTTTTATTTAAAAAAACCTGTGTGGGGGGCTCCAGCCCCCACACGCCCGGGGACCACCACCTCCCGGGGCACTAAGAAAAATTAAAATGGGGGTCCGTTTGGACCCCAGAGCCCCAGGGACCACCACCTCCCCGGGGCTTTCAAAATGTAGGGAGGGGGCCGGGCGGCCCCTCCTGGAGCCCTTGATGGCCCTGGGGACCACCACCCCCAGGGCCGGCTCCTGCAGTGTCCCGGGGTGCCTACCCCGGGACACTGCTGTTTGCAATGACAGGACGGGAGCCTCGCGGCTCCGTCCTGTCATTGCAAACTTGCTTTGGATATTGGAAGAGAGAGCAGGAAACCTGCTCTCTCTTCCAATATCCAAAGCCGACAGCTTTCCACATGGGGAGCAGCATGTTAGCTGCTCCCCATGTGTAAAGCAATGCCGGCTCCCGTAGGACACGGGGAGCCGGCGGGACTGTGGGGGTTTGGGGACCCCCACAGTCCCCAACGAGAGGCCAGGCCCCGGGGGATGGGGTCCCGGGGCCATAAGAGGCCACGGAGGGGGCCACGCAGCCCCCTCCCCAAAGTAACAAAAATTAAAAAAAAAAAAGTGCAAGGCCGGCCCCGGGGATGGGGTCCCGGGGCCTTAAATGGCCTGAGGAGGGGGCCACGCAGCCCCCTCCAAATAAAAAAAAGAGGCCATGCCCCAGGGGATGGGGTCCCGGGGCCAATACAGGCCCAGGGAAGGGGGCCACGCGGCCCCCTTCCCGTTTTTTTTTATTTTAATTTAAAAAAAAAAGGGAAAGGCCCTGGGGGATGGGGTCCCCAGGGCCTAAAAATAGGAAAAAGGAAGGGGGCCACACAGCCCCCTTCAGGGAAAAAAACAAAACAAAAAAACGATCGGGCCCGTAGGCCCCGCCCCTTCCTTCACCACTCTGCAAACGCGCCCCTGGCGCGTTTGCAGAGAGGACGAATTCCCCTTGAATACTGGGGGTCCCTGAGGGCCAACTAGCCCACCAGGAACCTCCAGTATGCGCCAGGAGCTGCCTTGCAGAGAGGTGTACAGAGGCCACGCCCTTTTTACACCTCTCTGCAACGCAGCTCTATGGCGCTTTTTGGAGGTATATGGTGGGCTAGTTGCACCCCAAGGACCCTCAGGATTCAAGGGAGTTAATCCCCCGACTTAAAACGCGCCACGGTGCGCGTTTGCACAGTGGTGAAGGGAGGGGCGGGGCTTCAGGTGACATGTGTGCAAACAGGCCCCGTGGCGCGTTTTAAGATGGGGAATTAAATCCTCTTCAATCCTGAGGGTCCCTGGGGGCCAACTAGCCCAACAGGTACGTCCAGAAAGCGCCACAGAGCTGCGTTGCAGAGAGGTGTAAAAGGGGTGTGGCCTCTGTAAATGTCTCTGCAACGCAGCCCCTGGCGCATACTGGAGGTTCCTGGTGGGCTAGTTGGCCCGTAGGGACCCTCATGATTCAAGGGGACTTAATCCCCCAACTTAAAAACGCGCCACGGGGCACGTTTGCACAGATGTCACCTCAGGCCCCGCCCCTCCCTTCACCATTGTGCAAATATTCCTCTAAAATCAGCCGAAATACGAATTCTGATTTACTCACCTGTTATCAGGAGAGACCTCAGTGCTGCATCTTTCAGCCCAGTACTAATCCTGAAAAGTAATTTTAACCGTACTTACCAGTAACTTGAATTTCCTTCCATAGGCTAACATTGACTGGTTTCACTTGGAAATTCTTCTAAGTGTGGAGTTTTGGAACTTTAAAATATTCCTCTAAAATCAGCCGAAATACGAATTCCGATTTACTCACCTGTTATCAGGAGAGACCTCAGTGCTGCATCTTTCAGCCCAGTACTGATCCTCAAAAGTAATTTTAACCGTACTTACCGGTAACTTGAATTTCCTTCCATAGGCTAACATTGACTGGTTTCACTTGGAAATTCTTCTAAGTGTGGAGTTTTGGAACTTTACAAATATTCCTCTAAAATCAGCCGAAATACGAATTCTGATTTACTCACCTGTTATCAGGAGAGACCTCAGTGCTGCATCTTTCAGCCCAGTACTGATCCTCAAAAGTAATTTTAACCGTACTTACCAGTAACTTGAATTTCCTTCCATAGGCTAACATTGACTGGTTTCACTTGGAAATTCTTCTAAGTGTGGAGTTTTGGAACTTTAAAATATTCCTCTAAAATCAGCCGAAATACGAATTCCGATTTACTCACCTGTTATCAGGAGAGACCTCAGTGCTGCATCTTTCAGCCCAGTACTGGTCCTGAAAAGTAATTTTAACCGTACTTACCAGTAACTTGAATTTCCTTCCATAGGCTAACATTGACTGGTTTCACTTGGAAATTCTTCTAAGTGTGGAGTTTTGGAACTTTAAAATATTCCTCTAAAATCAGCCGAAATACGAATTCCGATTTACTCACCTGTTATCAGGAGAGACCTCAGTGCTGCATCTTTCAGCCCAGTACTGATCCTCAAAAGTAATTTTAACCGTACTTACCGGTAACTTGAATTTCCTTCATAGGCTAACATTGACTGGTTTCCTTGGAAATTCTTCTAAGTGTGGAGTTTTGGAACTTTAAAATATTCCTCTAAAATCAGCCGAAATATGAATTCCGATTTACTCACCTGTTATCAGGAGAGACCTCAGTGCTGCATCTTTCAGCCCAGTACTGATCCTCAAAAGTAATTTTAACCGTACTTACCAGTAACTTGAATTTCCTTCCATAGGATATCATTGCCTGCTTTTGCTGAAAAAGTTTCTAAGTGTTGAGTTTTGAAACATACAAATATTCCTCTAAAATCAGCCGAAATCCGAATTCTGATTTACTCACCTGTTATCAGGAGAGACCTCAGTGCTGCATCTTTCAGCCCAGTACTGGTCCTGAAAAGTAATTTTAACCGTACTTACCAGTAACTTGAATTTCCTTCCATAGGCTAACATTGACTGGTTTCACTTGGAAATTCTTCTAAGTGTGGAGTTTTGGAACTTTAAAATATTCCTCTAAAATCAGCCGAAATACGAATTCCGATTTACTCACCTGTTATCAGGAGAGAACCTCAGTGCTGCATCTTTCAGCCCAGTACTGATCCTCAAAAGTAATTTTAACCGTACTTACCAGTAACTTGAATTTCCTTCCATAGGATATCATTGCCTGCTTTTTGCTGGAAAAGTCTTCTAAGTGTTGAGTTTTGAAACATTACAAATATTCCTCTAAAATCAGCCGAAATCCGAATTCTGATTTACTCACCTGTTATCAGGAGAGACCTCAGTGCTGCATCTTTCAGCCCAGTACTGGTCCTGAAAAGTAATTTTAACCGTACTTACCAGTAACTTGAATTTCCTTCCATAGGCTAACATTGACTGGTTTCACTTGGAAATTCTTCTAAGTGTGGAGTTTTGGAACTTTAAAATATTCCTCTAAAATCAGCCGAAATACGAATTCCGATTTACTCACCTGTTATCAGGAGAGAACCTCAGTGCTGCATCTTTCAGCCCAGTACTGATCCTCAAAAGTAATTTTAACCGTACTTACCAGTAACTTGAATTTCCTTCCATAGGATATCATTGCCTGCTTTTTGCTGAAAAAGTTTCTAAGTGTTGATTTTTGAAACATACAAATATTCCTCTAAAATCAGCCGAAATCCGAATTCTGATTTACTCACCTGTTATCAGGAGAGACCTCAGTGATGCATCTTTCAGCCCAGTACTGGTCCTGAAAAGTAATTTTAACCGTACTTACCAGTAACTTGAATTTCCTTCCATAGGCTAACATTGACTGGTTTCACTTGGAAATTCTTCTAAGTGTGGAGTTTTGGAACTTTAAAATATTCCTCTAAAATCAGCCGAAATACGAATTCCGATTTACTCACCTGTTATCAGGAGAGACCTCAGTGCTGCATCTTTCAGCCCAGTACTGATCCTGAAAAGTAATTTTAACCGTACTTACCAGTAACTTGAATTTCCTTCCATAGGAATCCATTGTCTGGTTTTCAGCAGAAAAGTTTCAAAGTGTCGATTTTCACAAACTACAAATATTCCTAAAAAATCGCCTGTATGACTTAAACGCATTCTTTCAACTGTTTACAGGAGATGCACCAGTGCTGGATCCAGGATCCAACACTGAGTAAGAAAAAGTAACGATAACAGTTTTTAACTTCTAAGTGAATTTCCTTCCATAGGATAACATTGGTGATTCTATGAGAAAAAGTTTCTAAGTGTGAACTTTTAAAGTACAATAATATTCCTTAAAAATCACGACTGTAACCAAAACGCTTTTACTCAACTGTTTACAGGAGATGTCCCAGGACTGAATCTAGGATCCAGTAATGTGGTTAGAAAAGTAATCCATAAAGTAACTAATTGCATTTAACTAGAAATTCACATTGAGCTGAATGTTGCATTGTGTTTGAAAATGTGTTGCCCATTGCAACAACTGTAACTACTGTACTTAAAAGTCTATTGCCTATGTGCAAAGTAATTAAACTAAAGTAATTCATTCTGAGAAAGTATTTTTTGTAATGTAATGTATAATGTAATTACAATGTAATTTAAAAAATAAAATATGTAAAAAAAAATTGTTTCTAAAAAATTTGGAAATCAGTATGAAAAAAATGTATATAACAATTAATACATTTAAAAATTGTCATTTACAAAACCTTTGAAATTCACTGAAAAAACTGTAGATTTCAGACATGTTATAGTTACAAATTAGCATTTAAAAAACCTTTGAAATTCACTGAAAAAACCATAGGTTTCAGGGACGTTATAGTTACAAATTAGCATTTAAAAAACCTTTGAAATTCACTGAAAAAACCATAGGTTTTAGGGACAGTTATAGTTAGTTGGACATTGCACTCGTACAAAACCCGTGAAATTCCCCGTTATAGTTAGTCCAGCTAACTATAACTCGCGCCCCACAATGCACTGCTGATGACGTCACATATTACATCACTCATGACATGGTCAGTGACATCACTGATGACATCACTGATGACATCTCAAATGACATCACTGATGACATCATCCACGTGATAATCTGATGCACCTCCTCACACCCTAATATAACCTTTGATACACCCACTCTAAATTACAGACTGCCATTCGCAAAACCATAGACACTCCAACACCAATAACTACATACCCACTCACTGATTCTTAGGTCTACGCACACATCCACTCACTCACCCGTACAGTCACTCATACTTACGGTCACTCAGTACAGGACTATCATATGCACTCATACTCCTATATAGACACTCAAACACCGCCACTCATCCATAGAGGTACTCACACACCTAGTCAGTCATGCAAATAATTAAACACACTACCATTTACTCACCTATACAGTTATACACACACCAGCTCACTTACTCATACAAATAGTAGCACATTCTTACGCTCTTATACAATCACTGATACAAGCACACACTCATCCATACAGCCACTATCACAATCACTCACTCTCGCTTATAGCTATTTATATACTCCAACACACATATATACTGCCTTTCACATATGTAGTTACTCACACATGTACCACTGGGACATACATTCACTCACTAACACACTCTTACACACACTTACCCACCCATACAGTCTATCACAGTTGCACTCTTGAAACCATCCACCCAGTGAATCACCCACTCACACATCTATGCACAGAGTTGCACACACCCCTCCCACACAAACACTCAGGCACCCATACAGATACTCAGACAAGCATTCAATAACTCATATAGACACTCATGTAGCTATTCACAAACACATGCAGCCACTTACACAGCAACAGACAGACGGATACAGACATTCACCCAGTTTAGTCACTAACCCATGCATTCAGTAAGATACGTTAAATCACTCACTTATAGAGTCAGTCACGCACCTACTAAATCATCCATACAGACACTTACACACCCACTCATTCTTCAATACGTCTTTTCCTATATATATTAAAAATATATAAACTTTACAGAAACACACAGTCACTGGATGATGTCATCAGTGATGTCATCAGTGATGTCATTTGAGATGTCATCAGTGATGTCATCAGTGATGTCACTGACCATGTCATGAGTGATGTAATATGTGACGTCATCAGCAGTGCATTGCGGGGCGCGAGTTATAGTTAGCTGGACTAACTATAACGGGGGAATTTCACGGGTTTTGTACGAGTGCAATGTCCAACTAACTATAACTGTCCCTAAAACCTATGGTTTTTTCAGTGAATATATATATATATATATATTATCTACTGGCGGTCGCCAGTAGATAGTTATAGTTAGGACCTATTTTCCATAGGAAATCCGCAACATTCTATTTGAAATAACTCTTGCGTCGGTTGACGAATCTTCGCGAAATTTTCAAACTTTATGGCCCGCTCCGGTCCGCTCCTACCCTGAAAGATTCGGGGTGATTCATCAAGCGGGGGCCGAGAAAAAAGGGGGTCCCGAAACGTGTTTTCCCCATTCATTTTCCCATAGGAAACTTTAGCTACGGCTACAGCCCGAACTGCTGAACGGAATTACACCAAATTTGGCAAAGAGGTAGTTCTTGGTTCAGAAAGAACCCTTTTTGTTAAATGGTGTAAATCCGTTCAGTAGTTCCTGTGAAAATCAAAAGGAAAATCACATATATATCTATGGCCGCGTCGGATTCGCGCACCCTCCCGATCATGAGCTGCATGCTAATTGGCTGTCAACACTCCAAATCAGGAAGTGTTGGCAGCCATTTTGTCCCTCGGTAGAACCGAGGGACAGAAACAAGTGCGTAAAACGCACAAAGGGGGCAGGGTAGAAACACCCTGACCCCCTAGGTCTGCTCAGGGGGTCCCACAAGGACCCCCTGGGCAGAAAAAAGCATTTTTTTTTTTAAATTGGCGGGGTGCGCAGATCTCGCCGATAAAAAAAAAATCGCAAGTGCGCAAACGCGCAAAAGGGGCAGGGTAGAAACACCCTGACCCCGTAGGTCTGCTCAGGGGGTCCCACAAGGACCCCCTGGGCATAAAAAAGCTTTTAAAAAAAAAATCGGCGGGATGCGCTTAGGGTGCGCGGATCCCGCCGATAAAAAAAAAAAATCGAAGCGCGGTCTCCCGCGCTCGGTGCTATTTTGCTCCCGGGTGGCCCAAGTCCCGGGGGCATGTGGGAGTGGGTTTATGTTTTATATGGGGGGCCTCTAAGGCCCCCAAGCCCCAGGGACCGCCACCCCCGGGGCTTTATAAAAAAATGGTGCGGGAGGGCTCTCCTGCCCTCCCGCAGCCCCGGGGACCGCCACCCCCCGGGGCTTCTTTTTTTAATTTTTAATAACGTGTGGGGGGGCTCCAGCCCCCCCACACACCCCGGGGACCACCACCTCCCCGGGGCACTTAGAAAATAAATGTGGGGATCCGTTACGGACCCCCAGAGCCCCGGGGACCACCACCTCCCCGGGGCTGTGCAATTCAAGGGAGGGGGCCGCGCGGCCCCTCCTGGAGCCCTTGATGGCCCTGGGGACCGCCACCCCCAGGGCCGGCTCCTGCAGTGTCCCGGGTGCCTACCCCGGGACACTGTAGTTTGCTATGGCAGGGCGGGAGCCTCGCGGCTCCCGTCCTGTCATAGCAAACTGCTTTGGATTTTGGAAGAGAGAGCAGGAAACCTGCTCTCTCTTCCAAAATTCAAAGCAGATTGCTTTTCCACACGGGGAGCTGCATCTTAGCAGCTCCCCATGTGGAAAAGCAATGCCAGCTCCCAAGGGACGCGGGGAACCGGCGGGACTGTGGGGGGATTGGGGATCCCCCCACAGTCCCCAACGGAGAGGGCCAGCCCCGGGGGATGGGGTCCCCGGGACAAGTAGTGGCCCGGGAGGGGGGCCACGTGGCCCCCTCCCCAAAAATAAAAAATAAACTTAGAAAAAAAAAAACGGAAAGGCCGGCCCCGGGGGATGGGGTCCCCGGGGCTTTAAATGGCCTGAGGAGGGGGGCCACGCAGCCCCCCACCAAATATTTAATTTTTTTTAAAAGAGGGCATGCCCCGGGGGATGGGGTCCCCGGGGCCAATATAGGCCCAGGGAAGGGGGCCACGCGGCCCCTTCCCCGTTTTATTTTAATTTTTTTTAAAAATGAAAATCCTCATGCCCCGGGGGATGGGGTCCCCGGGGCCAAAAGAGGCCAAGGGAAGGGGGGCCACGCAGCCCCCTCCCATACAAAATGTTTTTTTTTTTAAAATAAAAAAGACCGGCATCATGCCGGAGACCCCGCCCCCACCCTGCAGCAGTCTGCAAACGCGTCCCCTGGCGCATTTGCAGATGGGGAAAGAATTTCCCTTGAATACTGGGGGTCCCTGAGGGCCAACTAGCCCACCAGGAACCTCCAGTATGCGCCAGAAGCTGCGTTGCAGAGAGGTGTACAGAGGCCACGCCCCTTTTACACCTCTCTGCAACGCAGCTCTGTGGCGCTTTGGAGGTACATGGTGGGCTAGTTGGACTCCAGGGACCCTCAGGATTCAAGGGACTTAATCACCCAACTTAAAATGCGCCACAGGCGCGTTTGCACAGTGGTGAAGGGAGGGGGCGGGGCTTCAGGTGACATGTGTGCAAACAGGCCCCGTGGCGCATTTTAAGATGGGGAATTAAATCCTCTTCAATCCTGAGGGTCCCTGTGGGCCAACTAGCCCACCAGGTACCTCCAATAAGCGCCACGGAGCTGCGTTGCAGAGTGTTGTAAAAGGGGCATGGCCTCTGTACACCTCTCTGCAACGCAGCCCCCTGGCGCATACTGGAGGTTCCTGGTGGGCTAGTTGGCCCCTAGGGACCCTCAGGATTGAGGAGGAATTAATTCTCCAACTTAAAACGCGCCACAGGGCGTGTTTGCAGACATGTCACCTTAGGCCCCACCCCTTCCTTCACCATTGTGCAAATATTCCTCTAAAATCAGCTGAACTACGAATTCCGATTTACTCACCTGTTATCAGGAGAGACCACAGTGCTGCATCTTTGAGCCCAGTACTAATCCTGAAAAGTAATTTTAACCGTACTTACCAGTAACTTGAATTTCCTTCCATAGGATATCATTGCCTGCTTTTTGCTGAAAAAGTTTCTAAGTGTCGATTTTTGAAACTTAGAAATATTCCTCTAAAATCAGCAGAACTACGAATTCCGATTTACTCACCTGTTATCAGGAGAGACCTCAGTGCTGCATCTTTCAGCCCAGTACAGATCCTGAAAAGTAATTCTAACCGTACTTACCAGTAACTTGAATTTCCTTCCATAGGCTAACATTGACTGGTTTCACTTGGAAATTCTTCTAAGTGTTGAGTTTTGGAACTTTATAATATTCCTCTAAAATCAGCTGAACTACGAATTCCGATTTACTCACCTGTTATCAGGAGAGAACCCAGTGCTGCATCTTTTAGCCCAGCACTGACCCTGAAAAGTAATTCTAACCGTACTTACCAGTAACTTGAATTTCCTTCCATAGGCTAACATTGACTGGTTTCACTTGGAAATTCTTCTAAGTGTGGAGTTTTGGAACTTTATAATATTCCTCTAAAATCAGCCGAACTACGAATTCCGATTTACTCACCTGTTATCAGGAGAGAACCCAGTGCTGCATCTTTTAGCCCAGCACTGACCCTGAAAAGTTATTCTAACCGTACTTACCAGTAACTTGAATTTCCTTCCATAGGCTAACATTGACTGGTTTCACTTGGAAATTCTTATGTGTTGAGTTTTGGAACTTTATAATATTCCTCTAAAATCAGCTGAACTACGAAATCCAATTTACTCACCTGTTATCAGGAGAGATCTCAGTGCTGCATCTTTCAGCCCAGTACAGATCCTGAAAAGTAATTCTAACCGTAGTTACCAGTAACTTGAATTTCCTTCCATAGGCTAACATTGACTGGTTTCACTTGGAAATTCTTCTAAGTGTGGAGTTTTGGAACTTTATAATATTCCTCTAAAATCAGCCGAACTACGAATTCCGATTTACTCACCTGTTATCAGGAGAGAACCCAGTGCTGCATCTTTTAGCCCAGCACTGACCCTGATAAGTAATTCTAACCGTACTTACCAGTAACTTGTATTTCCTTCCATTGGAATCCATTGTCTGGTTTTCCGCAGAAAAGTTTCAAAGTGCCGTTTTCACAAACTACAAATATTCCTTAAAATCGCCTGTATGACTTAAACGCATTCTTTCAACTGTTTACAGGAGATGCACCAGTGCTGCATCCAGGATCCACCACTGAGTAAGAAAAAGTAACGATAACACTACTTACCTGCTAAGTGAATTTCCTCCCATAGGATAACATTGGTGATTCTATGTGAAAAAGTTTCTAAGTGTCAACTTTTAAAATACAATAATATTCCTTAAAAATCACTACTGTAACCAAAACGCTTTTACTCAACTGTTTACAGGAGATGTCCCAGGACTGAATCTAGAATCCAGTCCTGTGGTTAGAAAAGTAATCCATAAAGTAACTAATTGCATTTAACTAGAAATTCACATTGAGCTCAATGTTTTACTTGTGTTTGAAATTGTGTTGCCCATTGCAACAACTGTAACTACTGTACTTAAAAGTCTATTGCCTATTTGCAAAGAATTTAAACTAAAGTAATTCATTCTGAGAAAGTATATTTTGTAATGTAATGTATAATGTAATTACAATGTAATTTAAAAAATAAATAGTTTAAAAAAATGTAGTAAATCAGTATCAAAAAATAAAGATAACAATTAATACATTTAAAAATTGTCATTTACAAAACCTTGGAAATTCACTGAAAAAAACCATAGGTTTCAGACATGTTATAGTTAGGAATTAGCATTTAAAAAACCTTTGAAATTCACTGAAAAAACCATAGGTTTCAGGCACGTTATAGTTAGAAATTAGCATTTAAAAAACCTTAGAAATTCAGTGAAAAAACCATAGGTTTCAGACACGTTATAGTTAGAAATTTGCATTTAAAAAACCTTACAAATTCACTGAAAAAACCATAGGTTTTAGGGACAGTTATAGTTAGTTGGACATTGCACTCGTACAAAACCCGTGGAATTCTCCCGTTATAGTTAGTTCAGCTAACTATAACTCGCGCCCCCGCAATGCACTGCTGATGACGTCACATATTACATCACTCATGACATGGTCAGTGACATCACTGATGACATCACTGATGACATCTCAAATGACATCACTGATGACATCACTGATGACATCATCCACGTGATAATCTGATGTACCTCCTCACACCCTAATATAACCTTTGATACACCCACTCTAAATTACAGACTGCCATTCGCAAAACCATAGACACTCCAACACCAATAACTACATACCCACTCATTGATTCTTAGGTCTACACACACATCCACTCACTCACCTGGACAGTCACTCATACTTACGGTCACTCAGTACAGGACTATCATATGCACTCATACTCCTATATAGACACTCAAACACTGCCACTCATCCATAGAGGTACTCACACACCTAGTCAGTCATGCAAATAATTAAACACACTGCCATTTACTCACCTATACAGTTATACACACACCAGCTCACTTACTCATACAAATACTAACACATTCTTACGCTCTTATACAATCACTGATGCAAGCACACACTCATCCATACAGTCACTCTCACAATCACACACTCTCGCTTATAGCTATTTATATACTCCAACACACATATATACTGCCTTTCACATATGTAGTTACTCACACATGTACCACTGGGACATACATTCACTCACTAATACACTCTTACACACACTTACCCACCCATACAGTCTATCACAGATGCACTCTTGAAACCATCCACCCAGTGAATCACCCACTCATACATCTATGCACAGAGTCACACCCACCCCACCCACACAAACACTCAGGCACCCATACAGATACTCAGACAACCAATCAATAACTCATATAGACACTCATGTAGCTATTCACAAACCCATGCAGCCACTTACACAGCAACAGACAGACGGATACAGACATTCACCCAGTTTAGTCACTAACCCATGCATTCAGTAAGATACGTTTAGTCACTCACTTATAGAGTTAGTCACGCACCTACTAAATCATCCATACAGACACTTATACACCCACTCATTCTTCAATACGCCTTTCCCTATATATATTAAAAATATTTAAACTTTACAGAAACACACAGTCACTGGATGATGTCATCAGTGATGTCATTTGAGATGTCATCAGTGATGTCACTGACCATGTCATGAGTGATGTAATATGTGACGTCATCAGCAGTGCATTGCGAGGCGCGAGTTATAGTTAGCTGAACTAACTATAACGGGGGAATTTTATTGGGTTTTGTACGAGTGCAATGTCCAACTAACTGTAACTGTCCCTAAAACCTATGGTTTTTTCAGTGAATTTGTAAGGTTTTTTAATTGCAAATTTCTAACTATAACGTGTCTGAAACCTATGGTTTTTTCAGTGAATTTCTAAGGTTTTTTAAATGCTAATTTCTAACTATAACGTGCCTGAAACCTATGGTTTTTTCAGTGAATATATATATATATATTATCTACTGGCGGTCGCCAGTAGATAGTTATAGTTAGGACCACGTTTCCATAGGAAAAGCATTTTTTGATGTGCTTATAACTTTGGTGTCGTTTGACGAATCTTCACGAAATTTTCCAAAAGTTCCTCTTTTCAGGTCAGCTCCTATCCTGAAATTTTGGGGGATTCGTCAAGGGGGGCTATGAAAAGGGGGGTCCCAAAACGTGTTTTCTCCATGCAATTTCCATAGGAAACTTTAGACAAGGCTACAGGTCAAACTGCTGAACGGAATTATGCCAAATTTGGCAGGGAGAAAGGTCTTGGTCCAGAAAGCATGCTTTTGTTTAAATGGGGTAAATCCGTTCAGTAGAAAGGCAGTCTTCAGAGTCAGAAGACGAAGAGGACAGTTATGCAGAGGCTCAAAGGGGCGCGCATTAAAAGGTAAGAACCAAGTTCAAGTCCCACTGAGGCATTACAAGCGGAACAGGAGGGAAGAGGTGAGTAATGCCTTTTAAGAACCTGTTAACAACAGGGGACTTGAAAAAGGAGGGCTGATCAGGGAGCCTGAGGAAGGCCGAGATAGCACAAAGATAACCCTTGATGGTACCCAGGGCAGAACCCTGTTGGGCCAGAGAGAAAGGAACAGAAGGACCTCAGAAAGAGGGGCAGAAAGGGGATTCACAGCCTTTGCTGTGCACCATGCTACAAACTTCGTTCCACCTGCAGGCGTATACCACCTTAGTGGAGGGACGCCTGGCTGCCCAGAATCACATCACAAGCTTCGGGGAGGCAAGTCGAAGAGGATCAGCTGCCGCGCTCCGATCTCCACGCAAGCAGGTGTAGACTGGACAGGTTCGGGTGGAGGACCGTCCCCCTGCTGCTGCGACAGAAGATCCTCCCGAAGAGGCAGACGGATCGGGGGATCTATGCTCATATTGAGTAGCTCGGGATGCAAACTCTTGAGCCCAGTCCGGAGCCACAAGAATGACTTGGGCCCGGTCGTGCCGGATCTTCTTCAACACTCTGGGTAGAAGTGGTATAGGCGGAGAAGGCGCGCTACGACCGCCAGCTCCACTCGCGGCCGCAAGCGTCGCCGGCGCGGAGTGCCGCCAAATTCAACGCGCAGAACTGATGACATTGCGCGTTCTCTTCGGTGGCGAATAGATCTAACCAAGGCTCTCCCCACTGCAGAAAGAGTCCTTGCGCCACTTCCAGTGAAGACGTCAGTCGTGATCCATCATGCACCTGCGGCTGAGGTTCGTCCGCCCTGGCGTTCCAGAGAACCTGCCAGGTGTTGAACCATCAGGAACATGCCCTGATGTTCCAGCCATGTCCAGAGGCGCAGAGCCTCCTGACAAAGGGTCCAAGACCCCACCCCGCCCTGTTTGTTGCAGTACCACATGGCGGTGGTGTTGTCTGTGAACACCTGCACTACCTTCCTTTGACAGAGGAAGGAATGCCTTGAGTGCAAGCCGGATCGCCCGGAGCTCCAGGAAGGTTGATATGGAGCAGGACTCCGCCGGAGACCAGAGGCCTCTGATCTCCGCCTCTCCCATGTGACCGCCCATCCCAGAAGGGACGCGTCCGTCACAACTGCATGCTCTGGCTGGGGAAGGGAGAGGGATCTGCCCATGACCCATTGCCGGTTCGAGAGCCACCACTGCAACTGTTTTGCAGTCCCCTCCGAGATCTGGACGTGATCGGACAGGTTGCCCTGGTGCTGCGCCCACTGGAACTTCAGGTCCCACTGCAGAGCCCGCATATGCCATCTGGCATGATTGACCAGCAGGATGCAGGAGGCCATGAGGCCCAGCAGCCTCAGGGTCATCGTGCTGAAACCCAGGATAAAGGCCGAAAGATCGGAATCATAGCCTGAATATCCCGGACTCGCCGTTCGGGAGGATAGGCCCGAAACTGCGTCGTGTCCAGAACTGCTCCGATGAAAAGGAGCTGTGGAGAAGGAATCAGATGCGACTTCGGCACATTGATGGAGAACCCCAGCGAGTGCAGGAGTTCGGCCGTAGTCTGGAGGTGGGAGAGCGACTGCCTGGGACGAGCCCGCCTTCAGCAGCCAGTCGTCGAGGTAGGGGAAGACCGGAACCCTGCCCGGCGCAGATGAGCTGCGACCACCGCCATCACTTTCGTGAACACCCGAGGGGGCACTGGTAAGGCCAAAGGGAGCACGGTGAACTGAAAATGCTCGGGGCCTACCGTGAACCGAAGGTAACGCCGGTGGGCCGGCAGGGCGGGGATGTGGGAAATACGCGTCCTGCAAGTCCGCCTTACTAACCAGTCTCCAGGGTCGAGGGCAGTCAAGACCTGAGCTAGGGTGAGCATCTTGAACTTCTCCTTCCGGAGGAAGCGATTGGACGTTCCGGAGGTCCAAGATAGGACGCATGTCCTCCTTGTCCTTTTTGGGCACCAGAAAGTAGTGGGAGTAGCAACCACGCCCTACTTCTGGGGTCGGAACATGCTCGATGGCCCTCTTGGTCAAGAGGGCCGTGACTTCCTTCTGTAGAAGCACCAAGTGATCCCCTGACATGCGGTGGAATTGAGGTGGCATGGCTGGGGGGTGGTCTCGAAGGGGAGGGAGTAGCCCCTTCAGGACAATGTCCAAGACCCACCTGTCCGAGGTGATGGTGCGCCAGTGGGGAAGGTGATGGCGGACCCTGCCCCCTACTGGCGTGCCGTGCACCTGAAAGGAGGGACTAGGAGGGCTTGGAGGCGCGGACGGGGTTGGAGGTGGTGGCCTGACCCGCACGCTGGTTGCCCGATCCGCCACGGCGGAATCACGCTCTCGGCCACGCGAAGACGCCTGCTGCGCGGGCCGGTGGCTGGGCTGCTGACGTGAAGGGCGCCCCTACCGTGGCCACGATAGGGGGCGAAAAGCAGAAGGCAGCGGAGG